>JAYJMJ010262482.1:0-14353 GCA_036873875.1 Laminaria ephemera | reverse complement strand
GAGGACATACACAACCCGTAACACGCGCGATCGGAGTATCACACACAGCTTGCGAAGATGAGTTTCGACGAAATCCTCGATCTCACAGCTGTACGTAGTGTATTGTTAATTTTTTTGTAAAAATTGACACAAAAGAGCCGCGGGCCGAAGTATCACGCAGCTTGCAAAGATGAGTATCGACACTCAAATGGTCGAACTCACAGCTGATGACGTATTTGAAAAAAAAATACAAAAAAGAGCCTGCTCCTGCTGGTGATATTGCTGCTGCTGTCACTGCTGATACTGTTGTGCTGCTGTTGTTGATGATATATACCCACTGTCTCGTAATATGTGGTGTTGTTGTGCTCTGGTGTGGCACTGCTCTACTTTTGTTAGTGCTGGTGCTGGTGGTTGTGCTGCTGTGCTGTTGCTGTTGGTAGTGCTGCTGTGCTGCTGCTGGTGATAGTGCTGCTGTGCTGCTGCTTGCTGTTGTTCCGCTTTTCTGTTTTTTATGTTGTTGCTTGCTTCCATCTGCCACTGCTACGGTATGTGTGATATTTTTTTCTGACAAGCCGTGACATCCAATATACGTATCAGAAAAGGTTGGGTTGTGTCTACTGCTGTCAAGCACAACGACGAGCAGTGTCTATTGTGTGCTGCTGTGTATGTTGTGCCCTCGTGGTCTCCGGTTTTTCTGCCGGTGTGCCCGGAGAGCATCGGGGTAAACCTCGGTACATGTAGACCAAAGAAATTCTGAAATGTCACTTAAAAAAAAAATCACGTTCTTTTGTCAGGAATCCTGACATCATTTTTTTTTATGGGAAATTTCAAAACTATTCAAAAACAAGATTCCAGACACATGTCAAGATTCGTGAAAATGTCATGTTTTTCGTCACGATTCCCGACATTTTGTTTTGTGTTCGTTAGGAATGACCCTTCCTTAGTGTTTGATTTTTGGGCGGTGTGTGTACTTGCTAAATACTCTACCAGGTCATTGTTTTCTTCAAATTAACTATTTCAAATACGCTAGCTGTGAATGCGACCAGTGGAGTGGTCGATACACATCTTTGCTAGCTGCGTGATGCTTCGGCGCGTTGAGGTTTTTACCTGAGTAGTGTATTTTATTTTCGGCTCTCACTGCTGAAATGTGTGCACCCCTCAAAAAAGTTATACCAGGAGGGTATATATGACACGACGAGAATGTTACGCTCTGTTGTTGTCGTTGTTGTTGTGGTTGCTGCTGCTGCTGCCACTACATCGAGTTGTCTACCAGCCACCACGTACTGACATAAACAGCGACACGGTCCGCCGAAAATCTCCTGCGCCGATGTCAATAAATCGCCGTACCCTCTCTGCTGCTGTCGCCGTGGTAACTTATATTTCTTGCGTCGCCCCGACTATGACCACTCCGAAGGAAAGCCTTGTACAATACTATTCTTACTGACGTATGCCACGGTACAGGTACACGTGATCCTTCGAGGACTCCTTACTTGAAGAGCTCAATATACCACACTCAACCATACACGAGTAAGATTTACAGTAGTTGCCCGTCTACAGGGCCGGTAGGTGCCAACCAGAATCACCGGCATTTAAGCGGCAACCTAATACTCCGCATTCTGCCACTACAGGTAATTTTCATATACAGTAACCGATTTCACAGGCCCTATAAAAGGCAACCGGCACTTTTCAGCGGGCACTATAGAGGGACTTCTACTGCACTGGAAATCGCGACGAGTTTTCCGACGGCGTAGTCATCCGACCATTGCACTTTAAAAACGCAATCAGAGTTGCCAACGTAGTGGAAACCCCCCCAGGTGAGGAAGTCCAACAACCAGAAACCTACATGCCCAAGCCTACCCTTTCTGCGAGGGCATGGCGCTACCACCTCCAAGTCTTTCATTTCCAGAACCAAGGTTCGTCGCACATCTACTGTATATCGACCTGAAACTCAAACGTGTCAATCAGACAAGTCTGGAGTTGTACTATTACATTTTACCAGGCATCGGATAAAAATATTATACCCGGGCAGTCAGGTACTTGTAGTTTTGAAGTCTAATATCACACCCGAAGATACATCTACCCTTATTAGCACACCCTTAGATAGTCCATACGAAAAATATTATCCCTGTGCAGTTGATGTCCCGAACCTCGGCAGAATGGACGCCGGCCACGTGACCAAGGACGATTCTATAGCCATACGTTAAAGTGAACGACAAGATCATCTGTAATGTATTTGTCACAAACCTCTTCTTAACAGGAATGCGTTTGTTAGTGGGGCTATATCTCTGCAGCGGAGAAATGCCGTTGTTCGTGACGCATTCTGGAGGTGCGGTCTACACATACGGTCGTGGGGTCTCTACAGTGCCGGTATGCGGAAATACCGGCACTATAGCGGCAACCGACACTACTCCACATAATGCCACTTATCGTTGACCCAGTATGTACCTGGCGATTTCACAGGCACTACAGCGAGCGACCGGCACAACTCAACCGGGAACTCAACCGGCGCTATAGAGGGACGTCCTCTGCTTGGTGATACATTGTTCTGTGTGCCGCGGCCGCGAAAAACAACACGAAGTGTTGCAGCTGAGGGGTCAAACGTGACACTAGCGCGACCCCCCGAACCAGCTCGTACGAGAAAATCCAGTGCCAATCGATACCATGGGATTCTGGATCAGCGCAACGAAAATCCTTATCGCCCTTGTGACAAATATTGGGCGACACTAACTGCTGGTTCAGTCGAATAACTCTACACTAGATTGTCTCGGCCGTCAGCTACTACCGACGAGAATTTCCCAAGGGACTCCTCGAACTCGACATGCGATTTCAGCGGCCGACATCTTGTTCTCGAGAAGTGCACACGTCCATCCCAACTAATCCCGAGTAGTACATTCATGACAAATCATTTGAATTACTAAGTGCTAGCTATATTCACATCCTCTTCACAAGGCGATTTGGTCGAAAATCACTACCGGCGAGCGTTTCCCAGTGGACTTCTGGAGCTCGACACGCTGTCCCACTTGTCGACATCTTGTTCGGCAGAAGCGCACAACTCCATCCCGTCCAAGCCAGGATACTCCAACATTTCCAAACGCTCCCTGTCAGTGAATGCGCCTGTTTCGTACAGACTGTACAGAGGAGCTTCGGGTCTGAGCTTAATTCCGTGTACCTGGACGGGGGGGGGTAGTGGTAGCGGCGCACATAAAAACCACGAGTTTTACATACCGTTAGCTAATACCTTAAGCCTGTATATGTTCAGCAGTATGCAAATATTGCACTGCTTTCGTATGTGCCCTATAATTTTTGGCCTCGACACGCATGCTAGTTCACTCGGCGTTGTGTTTTGTCGGAACGATGTGCTTCGGGGTTTTCAAGTAAAGGAGAGAATCGTGTGTCGAGACTGGTCCTACGGTAGGGGGGTGTTGTACCATCATTTTCACTACCGCGTTTAGGCCACTCGGGCGAGTGACTCATTATTTCTATCCAAACAGGACTTTTTGTTTTGACTTGCGCAGCGCAAACGTCAAGAATCCCAAGGTAGTGCATACCGAGAAATCAAAAAGCATATAAGCTGGAAGACCGCAATCAAATAGGGTAGTCACTGTTCCGAGTGGCTCCGGACGGCTGAAAAGAAAACCCTGAAGATGCCCCCCCCTACCGCAGCACCAATCTCGATTTCATACAGACTGTACAGAGGAGCTTCGAGTGTGAGTTTAACGCCGTGAACCTCGAGTGGTGGAAGTCGTAGCAATGCACGTAACAACCATTGGTTGATTTCCCATATTTGAGGTCATCCGGTGGTAGGAAACCCAACCATTGAAGTTGAGTGCGCCCTATTTGCATGAGCTTGGCGGGCCTGCTAGCTTCCTCCACGATTTGTCTTGTCGGAATGAAGTCGAGGGAATTGAAGTGGATGAGAGGGTCAGGACAGGCCGCAACGTTCCGAACTAGCCAAGCAATTGTTTTGTCTTATCGTTTGTACAGGATAATTGTGTTATCCCTTGCTATGGTGGAACTGTGCAAAGCCCGCCCTCGGAGGGTTGACCTCGACCCATAATGGCAAGAGTGAAAACAACACCCTACTGTACAGTATGTGCTCAAACAATTCCTAACTGACGGGGCTCTTCCAGCCATTATCATTGGAATAATATTTGTGCTCTGCAGTATATCTCGTTACATACCTAAGCCGTGGGATTGCATCGGGTTAAGAACATATTGTTGCTCAGGGTCAGGTTGCAGGTGCGTTAGAGAGCACTCTCACGTGAGGAGCGTGAAACTAATATGGGGCTACCGCTAACGTAGGTCTTGTCCAATCGGAACAGCGGGTGGTGCTCCTCACCTCAAACGAGTTGTCTGGCAAACCCCTAGCGGCCAGGAGACGCCCTGGGGTGTGGCCAAAAACGCTCCCGTATCCGTCGCATGTGCTGGACAGGTAAATGGTGGTCGCCTTTGTGTGATACGTGGTAAACTCTCCGAGTGTCGACCTGGAAGTTGCGAGCGCGTTTGCGCATAGCATCGCCTGCAAATCGACCTCGATACTTCGATCCTGAACGTTAACCAAGTGGATGAGGAGTCACGACGGGGTGAGGGGGGGGGGCGGGGCAGGGTGCTGTCTGATAAACAAAAAACGACGAATGCTACGGACAGTAGTGGTCCAACGTGTTTTTTTACTGAGGCTCTTCACATGATAAGCTCTATACCTCACCCAGAACTTGGCTTGGAGAAACATACAGGTTCTCCTCGAGGAGCAACCCAGGACCTAGGTATACAACGAAATATTTTGCAAAAACAACAATGGAATTTCGACAATTTTGAGTCCAGGAGCCACGTCATTCACAAAACGTTTAAGCCAAAAGCCTCTACCTCTTTCGTAGCACGCGTGAACCGAAACACACTCGCTCGCTCTAACAACTATTGCTTGGGTGCTCGTTGCAGACCGTCCAGGACCTCGATCTAAGACGATAGGGGTTCTGGAGCGTGTTTCGGCGATAACATGTCTTGGTGACGGAGTTTGTTGACTGAAGAACTATCCAATGTCGTTGGATAACTGGAGCGCGGTTTCATTAAAATATCTGGGGCTGACGGGACGTATCAAGGGAGAAACTACCCTATATCATTTGGCAAGTGTTCAACACAACAATACTGTACCAGGTAGTCGTTAATTCATAAACTTCAGAACAAGACATGGTTCATCGGGTGGCGCTTTCATTTTGTTGAAAAGCATATTTTAGGTGTTGTGTAGAGTCCGTCAAGTCCGCAGCCTCCGCAACTCAGAGGCACCCTCACGGTAGCATGCGTCCACAGACTTACGGACGTAACTGCAGCTGACGCGTGCTACGTCAGCGGTAGCTCGTTGAGGCTGAAACGCATTCTGAATGACGGGGCTCCACAACCCAAAATCGTCAGAATTCGGTTGGGTCTATATATAATATATGTGTTGTATACCTAGGCCATGGGATTGTCCATCATCGGGTAGAATATTTATTTTTCCCCCAACAAGTTTTTAGGAGACATAGAGCTCCTCAAATGAGGATCCTCAGAACAGAAAGGTTTATTTCGACCGTAGCATGCATGGGCTGTCGACACGTATTCTCACCACATGGATGTTGAAGTCAATGTTTGGCCACGTCCCCATGTCAGCAAGCATCCTTAAGGCAGGCACCACGGGGTTCTCATCCCGGTGTTCAGGCCCGTAGGTAACAATATCTACCCGGTCCCAGTCACGGCTATTTATCACCCCCATGTAGTAGCTTAACGGAGGCTGTGGTAACAGACGCCGTTGCGAACCAAGCAGGGCGAGGGGGGCAGAGCGAGCAGAGCACAGGTTAGGGTTTAGGTTGGGCCTAGCGTTAGGGATAGCGTGTTAAAAATATCTACTCCGTTCCAGTTACGACTGGTTGTCACCCCCATGTAGTGGCTTAACGGTGGCCATGATGATAAGTGCGGGTTGCGATACCAGCGTGGCATAGAGGGCAGTATGCAGGTCGGGGAAATAGATGAATACGGTTACGCAGGTGGTGGTAAGGGATAACATTAGCGGGCACATATTTTGCGGTTTTCGTGGATAATGTCGCAGGGCGCACCTTATTGGGCGTGTACTTTCCAGTAGCAGGCTAAAAACACGAACGCGGTCTCGTCCTTTTAACACGAACGCTTTCCAATGGTCTGTCACCGTTGGGGCGTCGAGACGTGGAGGCGGTAAGTACTGTGTATGCACTATACTATTCAAACTCGTTCCTATTTAATTTGGTTACCAGTCTTTGATTCTCTCGCGAAGCCCTCCGCGGTATTTATCGTTTTTTTCGATCGTCGTAATGCTTCACCATTTCCACTTCATCATCCTTTCCTCGTTCCTGTTTTCTTTGTATATTCCCTGTTTCTCTCAATGTTCTCCAAAACAATAGTGCGGCCGTGTTTTGTGCTCTAAAACAAACGCCCACTATGACAAAGATAATTTTATTATACTGGCTAGATTATCTCACTTGGCCGTAGCTTTTGTAAGCATGTTTTCGCCGAAATACGTCTCCGGATCGCACGTGGATAACGAGGCTTCCGGCGTTCTCCCCGTGTGACTCCAATGTAATCGAATTTTTTGCCGCCAATTCGTCTTCGGACGAGCCTGATTCTCCTGGCGAATCTGAAGCCCCGCAGATGTCCATGGATTTTGGGAAATAGTACGCCGCCTCGCAATCGAGCAGTCGGATGCTTCTAACACATAGCGCCAACTCCTTCTCTCTCATTCTACCGTACGGGAGACCACCTGAGATTCATGGCGAACGAGCGAATTTGAGGAATACCCCCGGGGTACGCATATACCGACATCAGAGAAAGATCGCACAGGCGAAACGACGATTCAGGACGAAACCCAAGAAATCAAGAAGGATGTGGTATTATTCCGGTGGTATTACAGCGAAACGAAGTATTTTACCTAAAATTAAGAGGCACAGACTACGATTGGGGTGAAGCTATTAATACCTTACTTTTTTATGATGCCCCGCACTCAAGAGCTCCATATCTCACTCACGCTATGACGCTGAGAAAAATGGTACGCTCAACCCGATGAACGACGCCTTGGCGCACGCATATGGCGACAGATATTGTAGAGACGTAAATGGAATCAACACTACTGTAGATTGGCTAGTTCTTGAGTTGAAGAGCCCGCCAGGCAGAAACCATACGGTTAATATGTACTACCCTTATCGTATTCCGCGTCTAGACATGGAGTTGCTGCAGGGGGCAACGTTTCTCGCGGTATGATTTCTAACCAGTACCACCTTCCTACCATCTCGGTGAAAACTTGATCCACTGCTTTTGAACCACGTTCTTCACGTTAAACGCATGTCGGCATGCCTTGCCCAAAATGTTCCGAAACACTTTTTAACACAGATGGCTAAAGACAATAGAACACCATGTCATGGTATGGTATTCAAAGAACGTGCAGGGCTCACGCGTGTGCATCCTCAACATTCCAACGATTAACACGGTTGAACTAAAAAAACAGTCCATGCTCGCTGGCCACAAATGAACGTATCCCCGTCGAAGTCTCAGGCTTGACAAAGTTTACACCAACCCTTACCCTATCCCTAACCCTAATCTTGGTTGAGTCGAACCACGGTCCTTGCTCGGTACCACAAGTGCATATTGTCTCCGCCTGAGACCTGAGGCGTGCGGCAATTATGGGTACTCGTCGGCTCACCGTCACATACCAACTGTGCGCCAAGAACCCTCGATATGCCGCATAATCACCCTTTATGTCTTACCGAGTCCCTAATCCTAACCCTCGTCTTGCTCCCTACCGCAACGCCAAAACATCCACGACGCGTACTACAATGGGGGTAGCCCTTGTTGGCCAAACCATGTCTTCGGGAGTGTCATATACGTTCTACACAGCATTAAGTGTACACCTAGGCCGTGGGATCGTTCGTCGGATTGCACTTAATAGTTTGCTTAGATTCGGTTTTTGGGTGGTTTAGTGCTCCATAGGGAAAGGTACCGAGCTTTATTATGTGCAACGCGTGCTACGATTGAGGTAACACTTTTCGGCTTTTTCGATTCTGAATCACGGGGCACCTTAACCCAAAATCGTTGGAATGCCATTCTTGTTTCGCAATATGTTTTGTTTGTATACACAGACGATAGGTTTGCTCATCGGGTGGCTCTTTCATTCTTCTCTAAACCAATTTTTCATGACGTTTAGAGATCCTCAAGTGAGTAGCCCGAAAATAAAAATGGTGCACCTCTATCGCAGCATGTGTCGTGCACCCCGGCGTAGAAAGCTTTCTTCGGCGGTACCAAGCTTGCTACAACCATGCGAACTCATCGTCCGACCGTGTTTCGCGCACCTTGCGCCAATATTGCTCGGTATCCAGCTTCATCACCTATTGTGTACTACCCTAGCTCTAACCCTTACCCCGTCTTGCTCCTAACGTAGAGATGTATGTCAACGACAAAATATCTCCGTCAAACCCTAAGGCTTGAGACGATCATCGGATCTCATCGTCCCCCCGTATGTCACGCACCTTGTGCCAAGAACGCTCGGTATGCCGCTTCATCGCCCATTGTATAATCGTCAGAGCACGACGACGAAGTATCGAAGCCCGGCACGTCGGGGGCATCGGAAAAATCGAAATGACGTGGGCCCGGTTCACCTTCGCCGAACATCCCGGGCGCTAGGACGTCATCTTTGGGTGGTAGAGTTACCTAGATGTTTGAGTTAGAATGGCGAAGGCGGTAAAGCGGGGGGGACGGGGGTGAAATTATTATCATGCATGGTCGTTATCCGTAAGCCCATAGACTATCAACCTTCTCCAAACATCCTGGCCGCCAGTATGTTAATAAGTGGCAGGGTTACCTGGGCATTGGCTTTTTGAGTGAACATAAGACATCAAAAGCAGAATAGTTCAACATGGAACATAAGCGGGTTTTCAATAACATTTGACACATGAAATCCGGGGAGTCGGAAACGTCGAAGTACTGTGGGCCCAGTACACGTTAACCAAACATCCTAATGCTAGGGCGTGAAATTTGGGTGGTAGAGTTACCTAGATGTTGGAGTTCTAAGGGTGCAGGCGGTTAAAGAACGGGGAGGGGGGTGCAATAGTTTTTATGAATGTCCGTCGTCTGTAAGATCATGTACACTCCCATCTCTACAATACCAGGACAGAGCACGTCGGGTTTACACCAACTCGAAAGACAGAATGTCATAAGTAGGTGGTAGAGTTACCTTCACGCTAGCGTTATGGATGAAGGGATGCAAGAGGTGAGTGGGTGGGCTATGGAACACACGACGTATGATAAGTTAGGAATAGCACCTTTTGCCCAAACCATTTATGGCTGGCGGTGTCCCTCCACTGTTCAATTACGAAGACTAGTCGAAATGATTTTTGCGCTCCCGTAAATTGCGCCACCCCTATCGGAGCACGCCTCTACTGTGGTACAGGGAGAGTGCGATCAGCCCCCCTGCCAGACCGTTCTTAGGCGGGTTTCCACGAGAGAATATGTCACTGCCAATCATCCCCTACAATGCCCCCCGCCCATACTATGTTCCGCTCGAGATGCATGATATATCATCAGCATCAAAAGCTGACGCCTGCTACGGTTGGGTTGGCACCTAATTCGTCTGGGGCTCCGCCTTGAGGAGCTCTGTACTTCGTCCAAAAGCCGATATCGAGAACGTCTAAGCTAAGCCCGATGCATAATCCCATAGGCTAGGTCTCCAACGAATACAATTGTTAACAAAATGTCCGATCCAACGATGCCAGGTAGCTTCTACGTTGAGGAGCCGCGTCAGTGAGACTTGCTTGACCAGACAAGTGCTAACCCCGTCGTAGCACGCGTATTCTACCGGCATGGTTGAAAACGTCTGACTGCATGACTAGAAGTCCTTCCGGGTCACGTGTGACTAGCAGTGGCGAACGGGATGCACCCTGTACACGTTACGTTGATCATTTCACTGCTGCTAAACCAGTTGATAGAACGGGGGCGTCATACTGAGTCTGACGCATGACGACCAGGGGGTGCGGTATACCGCGTACCCCGGGTGAAAGCTCGAGTGGTCGTCTGGAATATCAGACCAAAAACCACCCGGGTGGTATACCGTAGCGGGTGCTGCATGTCGTGTACGGTGTGCTATATATCGTCATTTTTGCAAATATTGGGACGAAGGGGTCGTTGTCGCTTGCCTCACCAGCTTGGCCTTGCAGCAGTACCCCAGAGACAGGAACCGCGATGCACTAGTGAAGTGGTTGCCGAGTCGTCCTGTTTAAAGCAAGAGACAGAGTACATGTTAGACTTCAGGTTGCGGCTAGGGGTTAGCCTTGGGGATAGGGGTAGCATCGTCCTAAAAAACAGAAATTACACTTTTCTGGCGTACCCCCGTTTTCACTCTCAACTTTAGTATATGTAACTCACTCAAGAGCCACCGGGCATTAAAATATATGGTTGGCATAGCGGAACAACACATTCCATGGCAGCGCATATCTCGAAACCGAAAAGCACGGAGAAGTAGGCATGTCTCGCAAAACAACGAAGCCCTTAAAGTGACCCCCACGCCGTTCCACGGGTCCCCCTAGAAAGGTATATGCAGCCAGTTGTAACGTTAGGGTCGGGGGTGTGGTCAGGGTTAAGGTTAGGGACGGTGATACCCTAACCCTAACCTGAGACCTAGCCCGAACCCTTATCATGTTCTTGGTCCGTACATGCCCGGTGCCAAGTCCCCAATACCACCTTCGTTCGTCCCTTGACGACACGTCTTCCATGTCGTGTTTGGTATTGCATCGCTAGTGAGTAGTATTCCTAATTGCTATTCAGGGTTATGATTTTCGTTGTGTGCCTAGGCATTGGGGTTGTTCAACGGGTTTCACTTTCACTTCTCTGGAAGTCAGGATTTGGGCGAAATAGAGAGCTCGTCAAGTGGAGAGCCTCAGGAAAAATTGGTGTTACCCTTACGGTTTCATGCGTCAAGCGTTGGAAACATTAACTGCCGCCTTCTTCATGGTCTCAATCAACGATTGCCAAGTAGGCGGGAGTTAATATACCGTGTACCTGAGCAGGCCTACCCTAGCCAAAGGTTGCTACGTTGATCGCAGTTGCGTGCGCGGGTGGGTTTCCACCCTTGATTGGTACCTCTTGCTCGTATACACTGGAAACCGCTGGGTGCCCTCATACCGTAGCATGTGTTGTTTGATATATGAGCAGGGATTTGGACAACATCATATTAATAGCAGGACTACCGTATTAAAAGCTTACCGCGTCAACGAGTTAACGACTGTCCTTAGAGCAGGAACTTGGCTACAAATATAAAAGCTTACCGTATTCAACACTTGTGATGTTGATCGTAGTGCCCGGGATGGTAGGGTCTCGCCCCTTTGCTAGAGCTTCCTCTTCGTCTTCAACCGCATACTGGCAAAGGCCTGTGCTCTCTGAAGTCCTGCTGTTGATTTCCTGCAGATCTGTCGAGCACGACAGGCCAGGCGCATGATGTTATCAGTAACGGTACTGGCCAAACTATTCCGCACTAGTTCCAAGTCGTCTGTTCCCAGAACCGTGCGCGCACATCTTCTGCTTTGTTGGGTTGTCAGGGAAATAAAGTTGGAACTATCGTTTATTCGGTGCCACCCGCCGTTTGCACGACGTAAACCCAACACCACGGTAGATAGGGCACTTCTAGGGCCTTTTACTTCAGCGGCTCAGGGCGTCCCGCGGGAGTGCCTACCTTGTGTATGTGCATGCCGTACGCTTTTGTGCTTGGATTGTTTCGGTGAATGCAATATAACTGTTTGTTTCGATCGCGGTTTTGAGTGGGGTATCTCGCCGACGGGCTAGTGGCCAAGCCTCGGTGGAGACAATAGTGTTTCCCCCCGCTACCGTAGCTCGGGTCGTCATAGTACTACATTAGCGTGTAGTAAAATCGCAGGTACCATGTCGCTACGAGCTTCCCTTAAACGAGTATTCGCCCAAACATAATGTTAAGTCCACCCGCAAAAATTATCAGTAGAGGCGCCAACTCGGCATTGGAAAAACGGGAGCTGGCTACCGCGCACGAAGAGTACTATTCTGAATTCTATAAACACTCATGACATACCGTATAATGACTATTAAGAGCACCAACCCACACGTTAGGCATTTTCCTGAGGCTCCTTGACTAACTGATCGGATCTCCGCGAGTGCGTGAACCAGAAAGGCGAGGATGACCGCGAGGATGACCGCCTTCAGAGAATGACCTGTGAAATCAATCCTCAAACTCCCTCAAGTCTCAGTGGTGAGCACGGTTTAGTCTAACCCAGCTTACAACCGGCAACATGTAGAGCAGAGCAGGAAAAACATGTGTACGCCTCTCATTCTACAGCAGACGGTCTGCTGCTCTATAACAGCGGGAGGGTCCCAGCTCTGGTTCAATGACATGACAAAACCACTGACTGGTAATGTGTCCACAGGCCGCCTAGTTGTGCCCCCGCGCACGATCCAAGTCAAGAATGCAGCTTCTGTCGGAAAGTAGGAAGCGTCTGCGGTGTGTCTGTTGCCCATCAGTCGCAGATGTCGGGCTACAGTACGGAATATTGGATATCTACAAATATTCTGCAGGTTCAGCTATGCTCCACCGAATGGCGCACATCACACGCCACCCAACACATGCCACCCCACACATGCTACGGTCTACGGTAGGTATTCATCCAACACTTTTTTCTTCGGCTCCTCACTCTATACGTAAGCCAAACACCGAGTTGATGAAACTGTAACTCGATGAATAATCCCAAGGACAAGGCAATTACCATATCGCATTGAAAAAGGACATGGTAGTGCAACGATGTTGGATAACGCCTGAGTTCAGGAGCCCCATTAGCTAGAAATGGTTGACCCAAACGGTGCTGCCCCTATCGGATAACGCATCACCGGTTCGAGTATATATACCCGCGCTCGGCTCATTGTTTCGGCGTACCTCTTGCTGTTCGCCATGGCCCATCCTGAGCTACCGTCGAAGCGACTACTACGGCTCCTACCACCAGAGCCGCGGCCACCCGTGGCACATGCTTCCAAGCCCGCATTCTGTTCACAAACCTGCAAAAGAGTCAACGGGTGGGAAGCGCATTCCGGTATTGGTCAATTCGTCCCACCGCTAGGGGTGGTTGCGGTTGAACCCCTCTACAGACCCTGAAGACCACCGGTGAGCGCATTGCGCGATGCTGATTCGGGTCAGGAAGTGCGACACCTGAGATGGTCGCGGCGGCGCCATTGGGGCGCGTTAGGTCGGTCGGTACGTTTGAACGGTTGGTTGTTGCGACGGTGATAGCCCTGTTGGACTCGTATACATGCTATCGTGCCATTGAGGACAACCTACTTGGAGCACGTGAATGATCGTGTTCGCTGTAATACAAAGACTACAACACAAAAAAATGATGTACCAGTTTTGACACGAGGTGTGTGTTTCACGAACCTACGCCACCACCAGTGATGCTTCGTTAACGCTTTCTTTGGCAGGCGTTATGCATATGTCAACCCCAAAGTAGGGCTTAAAAGCGACGTGACAGGTTGTAACTGTTGAGGAAACGCGTCACATGCAGTATGCACTCACTCACTGTAAACTGGGGGTGTGACCTGTGTGACCTAGTGTCAGCCACCCTTAAGCTGGAGATGCGGTTCTCAAACGTTTGGCATGAGCGGACCGGTGGGCATTGGTGGGCGTACATAGGGTACATACGGTGTCACGTGGGATAGACCACCGTAGGAAGGTCACGTTTGAGGGCCCTTGTATCAGCGACTCGGAGACGCTCACGGGAGATACAGAGTCCCCAACACACATGCCACCGTAGAGGTGCAAGAATGGGTTTCTGAGGCTCCTCGCTCGTGGAGCTCTGTACCTCACCCAAAAACCGATTTTGAGAAAAACGAAAGTGCAACTCGATCAACAATTCCACGGCCTAGGCATACCCAACGATCATATCGCTAAACAGAATATCATTCCGACGACTTTGGGTTAAGGGGCCTCGTCCTTCAGAAACCATTTCACCCAAAACGTGCTACCGCTGTCGTAGACACGTCCCAACATATTTGCAGTCTTCGTATTTTGTGAATTTAGATTTCGCAATCCAACATGCACAGAGACAATTGGAGTTGACACAGCTGCGTTAACCACGTGTTTACGTCCGTGGGCGAGGGACAGAGCCGACCGTGCAGTGAGTGTTCTGTTAAAAGGGGGTAGTCCCCTTGCTCTTAACAATATCGACTAAGAACAACAACGACAGGGGGGGGGTGTACTCATTTCATACATAGCCGTAGTCATATGGCTATTGATCCTCGCGTCCCTACAATGCCGGCACGGAGCACGTCGGGTTTTCACCGACCAGGCAGACATCGCGTGCACCAAGCGCGAAGCGCC
>JAYJMJ010262468.1:0-14355 GCA_036873875.1 Laminaria ephemera | reverse complement strand
CTGCAGCACCTAGGCGACAGTGCTGCTCGCTGATGGCATTAAACGGCCGTCGCGAGCCAGCAAGCATATCGACGTGATAACATCTGCCCCAGAAACAGACGCGACCAGGTAATTACATGTGTCTCGCCTACTCCACAACGGCAGCTGTGCCTGTAGCTGGCTGGCCCGATACAGCCGGCGCCCGTCAGGAAATATTTCTACAACAGCAGGTATTATATAGCTATACTATACCCGGTAACCGACTGCCCCCGATAACAAACTCTGTCTGGTCCTGGTCCGGGCGTCGACAAAGAAAATATACGGGCACTACGTATTTAGTAGTGTACGCCATATTTGTTCAGGCCTTTTTGGCGCCAAACAAGGCGATAGGGAGACTCCACCCTTCAGCGACCGCGTCCCCACGACTTCCGTGGCGGCGGTCGCCCCCCGTGTGACTCCACGCGGGCGACTGTGCTGCTCGCTGACGGCATCGTACGGCCGTTGCGAGCCAGCAAGTATAACTGCATCAGAATCCGGCGAGACCAGGCAATTAACTGTGTCTTACCTACTGCATCAGTGCTCCTATAGTGTAAATACAGTGTAAGTTCTGTTGGCGCGCAGTACGCGTCATGCGATAGTATACTGCAGCACCTAGGCAGCTGTGGTGCTCGCTGACGGCATCGAACGGCCTTCGCGAGCCAGCACGTTTATCCTTGTGCCCCAGGGATTATTCGTACTCATACGAGTAATGATTCGTACGTAATGTCCCAGTATGTGTCCAGCATGTCTCTAGGGTGAGAAGACTACTCTTGCCATATATTTAGGTTGCGACGAGGTTGGCGAGCAGTATAAAGAGCGTACATAGCCACCTCACAAACCCCCACAACCAAAGAAAAGGCTTAAATGCCTAGCTTGGTTGAGCAATCCAGCGACTACCTCATGTCTGCTATCGTTATCAGCAAAAGCCCCAACTCGCTTGCGTTCGGCGTGCATTTGCTAGCCTGCACGCGACGAGTCCCGGGCGAGATTGCTCGTGAGGGGCTCACTTCTGATTGCTACTAAATACTCTGACCCAGATCCCCGACATAAACATGCTTCATTCTCAATGGAAAATAAATGTCATTTTGTCTGTTACTTTGTTTTCGTACGTCTACAGACAAACCTATCCGTTTGGGTATGTTTTGTGCGACGCCATCTAAGACAGTCCGCGTGCGGCGCTCGTCGCAACTCGTTGTAGGCCCCACATCAGGGAGGAAGAGGCGAAAGACGAGGAGATGCTACGACCTCGATATCGGCGTAGGCATGAGACTTTCTCCGATGTACGAGCGCGTTTTCCGAACCGCCGGCTACGTTGGGTGCACACCTGACAATAGGCCAAAACGCGGTTCAGGGCATGTAAAATGAAGATCTGGGTGTGTATATCGTCAAATGCATTTATGTACAGTATGCGGATGCCTTGCCGACAACGAAGAGGAGAGTTGAGCGCTCGATGACCGCATGTACATGCGGTTTCGCGTGCATGTGTTCGCGAGATTGTGTTTGTGTCTGTGTAGGTGGGAGGGGTTCAGTCTATGACCACGCACGAGCACTGTCAGAGACGAATGCTCATTGCGCACGGAGCGCTTCTGCTTGGAGGGAAGGTGGTACCTTCACAGCAGAAGGCTAGCCATCACCG
This sequence comes from Laminaria ephemera, assembly GCA_036873875.1. Taxonomy (NCBI): domain Eukaryota; class Phaeophyceae; order Laminariales; family Laminariaceae; genus Laminaria; species Laminaria ephemera. Next base: position 12,701 of record JAYJMJ010262468.1, on the reverse strand, counting down.
CATCGGCCGCTGCTTCGTTCGGGGGGGGGAGAATATACGTGGCGTTGGTCTTCATGGGTCGCGTACACTCGTGAAATAAGGAGAATCGGGCGTGTGGGCAACACGTCGCCGTGAGTTCTTTCTCGCCAGCAGGATGCGGAGTGAGTTCCACAGTGGAGACCGAAACGACATCCGTGACTGTGACTGTGACTGTGTTGCTGGCTGCAGCGCATCGTCAGCTGTGGAAGCTGAACGTCTTTGTGAAGAAAACCCTGTTGACCCTGGTACTAATAGCTACCACAACGGGGAGTCAACGACCTATATCTTGCATGAAGACATACACACACCCAGTAACACGCGCGATCGCAGTATCACACACACATATTGCAAAGATGAGTTTCGACGAAATCCTCGACCTCTCAGCTGTAGTGCATTATTATTTTTTATCGCCTTGACAGAGCCCAACAAATAAAACAACGTCGCTGGGAACTGGAATTTACTGCAAAAATCCCAGCTGAACAATTCCAACTAAGTCGGAAGGTTCTATACGCCACCTGCGGACGCATGCTACGGTATAGATGCAGTCTGTTTTTTTCTGAGGCTCCCCACTTGAGAATATCTATACCTCACCCAACAACTGATACGGGGAAAAATGAAAGAGCTATATACCCGATGAACAAAACCCGTGGCCTAAGCATACGCCGAAAAATATTGCAAAAATAGAATTAACATCCCGACGATTTTGGGGTAAGGAGCCCCGTCATTGTCATTCACAAAACGTTCCTGGAAAAAAGCGCTACTACCGACACATCCCACGATAGAGGTGCACCAGCTTTTTTCTGAGTATCCTCGCTTGAGGAGCTCTAAATTTCACCCACAAACGGATATTGTGTAAACTACTAAAAGTTCAACCCAATGACCGAACCCAAATATAGGTACGAATACAAACAAAACAAATCAGATTGCAAAACAAGGATGACACCCCGACGATTTTGGGTTAAGGAGCCCCGTTGTTCAGAAACAAAAACGCCAAAAAGGGCTACCTCTATCGTAGCACGCGTCTCCTTCAAACGCTGGCGGTCTTACGAGGGTTCCATCACGCCAGCACGACACCCCACAGACGACCGGGGAATAGCCCGTTTAGGAACCCGACCCATGGTCTGATAGGGGAAGGACCATGTTTTCCGACGCTCCTCCTCTCTTGAGGAGATCTATGGACATACGCGCTACGATAGAGGTGCACCAGTTATTTTGGTGAGGCTCCTCACTCGAGGAGCTCTGTACTTCGTCCACAAACCGATTTTTGAGTGAAGTTAAAAGTGCAACCTCATGAACAAAAACACATGGCCTCGAGGTACACAAAAATAGATCATATTGTAAAACAAGAAAGGACATCCCGACGAATTTGGGTTAAGGAGCCCCGTCGTTCAGAAACAAAAAACGCCAAAAATTGCTACCTCTATCGCAGCACGCGTCTCGATCAGATTTTTTGTTTTACCAAAACGTGCCACCACCCCTATTGTCGCACAAATATTTTTATACTTGTCGACCACTAATGGCGTTGGTCGGAAGCTGAACAGTCGAACACGATGCAGCCAGTAGTCACACAACACAGCCTTCGCGCGCTACATTAGAGGTACCACATTTTGTCCACAAAAAATCCGGCGGACGAGGCTCCTCATTTGAGGAACTGCCTGATCTCGCTGGATTTCGAGAATACCATTCATTGTATACTTATGCCACGGGGATTTTCATCGGGTGACACTCACCGAATTTGTCCCAATCAGTTCTCGGGTTGGGTACGCACTTCAAAACCGAGGAGCTCCCGAACGTTTGGGTGCTCGCCTCTTTTTAGCACGCGTCTACACGTCGATTCCATTTTTGATTTCTAGACACTGGTGGTCGGACGGGACACGGAAGTTCGGGCACGCTAGGTTAGAACGGGTACATTGTTTTGGCAACTTCGAAGAATTATAATTTCGCTTCCCTTGGTAACGGTTTGACTTCTACAAAGGAGACCCGACGCATCCTACCGAAGAGGTGCACCGATTGTTTTATCTGAGGCTCCACACTTGAGGAGCTCTTCACCTCACCCAAAAACACTGGTTTGGAGGAAAGTAAAAGTGCCGCCCGATGAACAATCCCATGCCCCAGGTATACAACCAAAAACATGCAGCAAAACAAGAAATACACTCCGACGGTTTTGGGTTAAGGAACTCCCGTCATTCAGAAACAAAAAAAAAGCCAAAAACAGTGCTACCTTTTATCATCGTAGCAAGCGTCACCCTACACCCACTGGGATAGCAGTACAGGTCTATGGCTCCAAACACAAAAACGGTCTCTGCCTGACCATCCCACCCACCATACTTTCGAACGAAAGAATGCAGCTGCTGATGATACAACGGTCTGTTGTGGTGACGCGACACATGCTACGCGTAGAGGTAGCACCTCTTGTCTGAAACGTTTTCTGAAAGACGGGGCTCCATTAACCCAAAATCGTCCGAATTTCATCCATTTTGTTTTGGAGATGTGGTTGGTTGTATACCTAGGCCATGGGATTGTTCATGGGAGAGCACTGTTAATTTTCTCCAAGTCAGTTTTTGGGTGAGGTACGGGGCTCCTCAAGTGAGGAGATGAAGCAAGTAAATGGTGCACGACGCGTGCTACGATAGAGGTAGCCCTTTTTGGCGATTTTGTTTCCGATTAACGGGGCCCCTTAAACCCAAAATCGTCGGGATGTCATTCTTGGTTTGCAATCTGAATTTATTGTGTACCTAGGCCATGGGGGGAGTGTTCTCATCGGGTTGTACTTTCAGTTTACAAAAAAAGCAGTTTGTGGTTGGAAGTACGGAGCTCCTCACAAGTGACGAGTCTCAGAAAACAGCTGGTGCACCTCTATCGCAGCATGTGTCGCACCTCTACCGTGGCATGCGTCATTGACTGCGTCATTGACTGCGTCATTGACCGCGTCATTGACCGCGTCAATGACCGCGTCATTGACGCATGATACGGTAGAGGTGCACCATCCTTTTTTTTCTGAAGCTACCCACTTGAGGACCTCTATACCTCGCCCAAAAAACTGATTTGGAGAAAATTAAACTTCTATAATGTACGCGATGAACAATCTCATGGCGTAGATGTACCATTAAACATTATTGGCAAAAATTAGACAGAAATTACGACGAGTTTGGGTTAAGGAGCCCCCGTCACACTGACAAATTGTTTGAGCCAAAAAGTGCTATCTCTATCGCAGCACGCGTGGATTTCCTCTGCCATCGAGGTTTTCAAGCGACTTTAAAGTGACCCCACCATATACCAAGAAGCCTATTTGACACATTTTGACAGCAAAGAGGGCATCCCATAGATGGGTGGTTATCGCGCCCCGTGAGATATCCCATTGCTGTCATGTCACTCGGGCGCCACAAAAACCACAAGATAACAAGAAAATCAACTACCCAACGCAGGGCGCACTCTTGCCGCGTGCTGCGACAGAGGTAGCAGTTTATGACACATGCCGCGGTAAAGGCGCACCACGGTTGTTCTGAGGTTCCTCCTCACTTGAGGCGCTTCATACCTCACCCAAAAAAACTGATTTGGAGAAAACTAAAAGTTCTCCCCGATATGAACAAACCCACGGCCTAGGTGAAAAAAACATTCATATTGCAAAACAAGAAAAAAAAATCGACACATGCTACGATAGAGGTGCATCCGTTTTTTTGTGATGCTCCTCACTTGAGGAGCTCTGTACTTCACCCCCAAACTGAATTTGAGTAAACTAAAAGTGCACCCTGATGAACAGTCCCATGGCCTAGGCATACAACAAAACATATTGCTAAACAAGAATGAAATTCCGATGCTTTTGGGTTAAGGAGCCCCGACATTCAGAAACAAAAAGGGCCCAGTAGTGCTACCTCTATCTATCGTAGAACGCGTCTTTCCGACGATTTCCGGTTAAGGAGCCCCGTCCTTCAGAGAGACAAAATTGTTCAAAACTGCTTACCTCCATCGTAGCACGCGTCTAACGCCAAAAACATTTTCTGACCAGCGGGTTTCCTCAACTGAGGAAGGATGCATACTACATAGGGGTGACCCCTCGACACATGCTGCGATAGAGGTGCACCAGCTGTTTTTCTGAGACTCGTCACTTGAGGAGCGCTCCGTACTTCAACCACAAACTGCTTTTTTCGTAAACTGAAAGCACAACCCGATGAACACTCCCATGGCCCTAGGTACACAATAAATTCAGATTGCAAAACAAGAATGACATCCCGACGATTTTGGGTTTAAGGGGCCCCGTTAATCGGAAACTAAATCGCCAAAAAAGGCCTACCTCTATCGCAGCACACGTCCCTCATTTTTCTGTGGCTACTCGACGCGGGATACGATGAGGGTAGCATGTTTTGGCCGATTGGCTTCTGAATGACGGGGCTCCTTAGCCCCAAAATCGTCGGAATCTCGATTCGCTTTAGCAGTCACTTTTTTCGTGGTATACCTAAGACCATGGGGATTGCTCATCGGGTTGCACTTCCATATTTCTCAAAATCAGTCCTTGGGTGGGGGTATAGAGCTCCTCATGTGAGGAGCCTCCGAAAAACAAATGGTGTACCTCTACCGTATCATGCGTCATTCGTAGAGGGAGATCTCCGCCTCACCCTTCACCTGAATTCGAGAAATAGTTATCGCGCCGCCCGACGAATGATCCAACAGCCTCGCGTCGATATCCCATTTTCCGTCATATCAGTCGCCGCGACGAACACCACCACGAGAAAACAGGACAATCAACTAGCCAACGCAGGGCGCATTCTTGCTGCCGCAGTGTCCACAATACGATGTCAGCACCAATTATGGTTGGCATCCCAACCATTGAACTGTAGGTATACGCGACAAATTGTTAAAAGAAAAGGCTTCCGGGATCCCTGTTGTAAAATAAAAGGCACCGACAACCACCAACACCGACACTGCCAGAGAACCGGAGACCCCGCATCAGACTATGCAAGAGTTGCGAACACGACATCTCTCTCACTGCCTCGTGCGACGCAGGTACCCCCACACACGATATCTAGTAGTCTACATCATCGAAAATGGGGCAGCCGTTTAGCCTTGCCCAATCCATCATTTCTTCATGACCGCAGAACTCGGCCTTCGCGTACGTATTACCATCCCACGGGCAGCCTTCTGCTCGAGCCCACTGCAGTATGTCAAGACGTCCTGTGATGGCAGCACCGGTACATGTGTGTTCGTCCCAGGGACATCCATGACGCCGGGCCCATTTAAGCAGCTCGAAATGACCTTTCTCAGCACCTGTGCTACACGTCCTACCATCCCATGGGCACTTTTCTGCTCGAGCCCACTGCAACATATCGAGACGCCTTGCCTCGGCTGCACCGGCACACGTGTCTTCGTTCCAAGGGCAGCCGTTACGACGCGCCCAATATAGCACCGCAAGATAACCTGAGCTAGCCGCCTCGCTACATGTACTGAAGTCCCACGGGCAGCCGTTGGCCCTCGCCCACTGCAATATGTCCAGATATCCTGCGCTTGCAGCGCCGCTACATGTGTGTTCGTCCCAAGGGCAGCCATGGTTCCGTGCCCATTTAAGCACATTGAAATGACCCCCCCCAGCTGCCGCGCTACACGTACGAGTATCCCAGTCAACGCCGTTGCCTCGCGCCCATTGAAGAACGCCAAGGTGCCCCCCCTTTGCAGCCATGTCGCACACATTAGCTTTGCTCCAAACAAGATCGCTGTCCCACATCCACTGGAGAATGTGAAGGTGCCCCTCAAGAGAAGCCACCTCACCGGCTGCCCTGGGCATGAGGCGGTTGTACGACACCATCCACTTCAGCATATCGAGGCTCCCGCTTTTGATAGCGGTTTCACACGCACCCGAGTGCCAGGGGCATCCTTCGGCCCTCGCCCACCTGAGCAGCTCGAAGTGCCCCCCTACAGAGGCCCAATGGGTCGTGGCTCGTGTCCAGTCGGCTCCGTTTGCTCTAGCCCACTGAAGCACCTCTAGGTGCCCTCCCGCCGCGGCACTCAAGCACGTTTCAGAGTCCCAGGGACAGCCGTGAGCTCGCGCCCACTGAAGAACGCCAAGGTGTCCACCGCGAGCAGCGTTGGAACACGTCCTGCTATCCCAGTTGCAGTTTGCGCTACGTGCCCACTGTAGGACATTGAGATGCCCTGCACCAGCGGCTGCACTGCAAGTATCTCCTGTCCAAGCGCAGTCGTTAGATCGTGCCCACTTAAGAACGGAGAGGTGTCCGCCCTCAGCAGCCTTCGCGCACGTGTTGCTATCCCACGGAGCGTTTTCAGAACGTGCCCAGCGCAGGATACCGAGATGCCCTGAACCAGCGGCCGCACTGCAAGTTGTGCTATCCCAGGGGCAATCGTTAGCTCGTGCCCACTTCAGAATGTGCAGATTGCCTCCCGCCGAAGCCGCCCTGCAAATATACAAGCGCCAACGGCTATTCTTGCCGAGTGCCCACTGGATCATATCGAGCTTCCCCTTGGCGGCAGCCGGTGCGCAGGCTTCCTCGAATAACCAGCACCCTTTCGAGTGGGCATGCTGCAAAATCTCAACCCCGCTGTGCTCGGCAATGCGTTCACATACAATCCGCGTCATTCGCAAGCCGCTATCGAAACTCCACTCCAGCTGAGACGCAGAGGTGTCAGCTGTTATGGCTTGCGTGATTTTCGGGCGGTTTCCCCAAGCGCTTCTCCACTCCTTCGATACACACGCGAAAAACGCATGCTGGTTGGATAGTAGTTCCGCTAGCAAGGCCATGACGTCTCGGTTGGTGCAAAGCGAAAATTCCATCCCAGAAGATTCGAGCTCGGCATTCTGGGTGCCCAGCAAGCTGTTCCTGTTTATGGACGCGGAACAGTACGTGATCGTGGGGAAACAAACATCTCCAGTTCTCAGATGTTCATTCCACTACAGTAAGCCACATCAATCGGCACAAACGATAAACGAATGCACCAGCTCTCACGGCGTGTCATACACACATTCGACCGGTTTGACCGATTGGAATACAACAAGATTATTCGTGATCGTTCGTTCCATTCCAGACGGTTTGAAGGGCTTCGGGCTCGTCTGGGCAACTGACCCTTGGCATAAAATAACCCAACTGGGACCGTACAGCTCGCCGAAAAACACAGAGATACCGACTGCTCTTGGCACGGATAATAATTCCACACGCAAGTACAGAGCAAGGCAAGCCACGGAGACGGCCCGTGGCGCTTACTACGATAGCGGTAGCACATTTGATCAACTTTCCTTCTGACCGCGGGGCTTCCTCGACCCAATCTATTAGGTATTCAATTATTTCTTAATCGTACCAGTACCAATGTATTGAATACCTAGGGCACAGGATCGTTCACCGGGTTGTGTTTTCATTGTTTCTGCAGGTTAGCTCATGGATGAGGTACAACACCCCTCGAGTACGTATCTTAGAGCCTCAGGAAAAACAAATAGGTTCGGTTCTTCCATAGAATGCGTCCCGTGATAAGCCCCCAAGTAGCTTCCATGGGAACAGTCTATAAGATGTAATATCCCGGTCGAGGCTCGACGATAGGGCATGGGATTGTTCATCGGGTTGTGTTTTCATGGTTTCTCAAGGTTAGCTCGTGGATGAGGTACAGCACCCCTCAAGTACGTATCTTAGAGCCTAAAAACAAATAGGTTCGGTTCTTCCATAGAATGCGTCCCGTGCAAAGCCCCCAAGTACCTTCCATGGGAACAGTCAATAAGATATAACATCCCGGTGGAGGCTCGACGAGGACTCGTGTATTTTCGATGAAACGACGCATATGCCACGGTGGAGGTGCACCATTATTTACTTTTTTTCTGAGGCTCCTTCCTCACTTGAGGAGCTCTATACCTCTCCCAAAAACTGATTTGGGGAAAAAATAAAAGTGCTCCCGTTGAGCAATCCCATGGCCTAGGTATACAACGAAACGTATTTATTTATTTTTTTTCGAAATTCTGACGATTTTGGGTTAAGGAGCCCCGTCATTCAGAAAGCGTTTCCGCTAATAAGTTCTAGCTCTATCGTAGCACGAGTCGAACATCACTTCCGCATGTTTGCCAGAACCAAATACGCAGGGTGTCGTTCTATAAGATATGACATCCCGGTCGAGGCTCGACAAGGACTCGTGGATTACCCATGAACATCAGTTCCGCACGTTTGCCAGAACCAAAGAAGCAGGGTGTCGTTTACAACCCTGGTCATTCGATCGGAAGCCTCCTGGCCAGACCATGGCGGTATAGCGTGGCTCAAAATAGCGTGGCTCAAAGCGCATGCGAGTCCTGTGGCGTCGACAAATGCACCACCAAATGCGGATTACGAAATCTAATGTACACCCCTACACTCTCGTTGGCCTCCAACAAATATCGAAACCCAACCACCATTAATCAACTGCGGGTGCATCTCGTTCCATGAACGTCATTCGGTCCTCCTAAACAAGAGACGGCATTCCGGTATTAGTTATATCTCAGTCCAAACTCACGGTCAGAGCGGGAACTCTAGGAATCAATTCGCGATAATATTCGATCACCACCAATTTGTGGAGGGAAATACAACCCAACACCAACCGAGCCAAACCGCTTCAGATAACACACAACCTGATCGAGCACACACTCAGGTAGGTCGGCTTAAGCTCGCAACACCAACGAAAACACATAAGAGCGCAAACACTCAACACGCAACTTGCGCCGCAAGCTTGTTGTGCTAGTTTATTGCTTCCTTCAATGTGTTCGGCTAGTACAACCTCAGCGCTCGTGAGAAACAGAAAAAAAAAAAACAAGCCAGGGCCTCGCAGATATCCGGAGCGGCCCAAATCTGCCCTGCGTTACCAATATACTCGGTTTTCCATGGGGTCCATAAGCCGACCGCGAGAGGGCGGGTGGCAACAGACGAAAAAGAGTAGTGGCAAAAATATCCAAGGGTGGTACGAGTGCTGCGGCACGCTAGGTATTTAAACGCAACACGCATGCTACGGACGGCAGAGGTACACGATTTGTTTGTCTGAAGTTCCTAGCATGAGGAGCTCTATACCTTACCGAAAAATTGATTGTGAGAGAAAAAAGAAAGTGCAACGAAATGGACAATACAATGGCCTAGGTATACAACGGATACTATTGCAACACAAGAATGACATTCCGGGGATATGGGGTTAAGGAGCCTCGTAATTATTACAGGGGAACACAGTAATCAGGACCAAATACGGCTAGCAAAAACAGTGGAATATATAGGTTTTTGTGTATATCGTGGGTCCTGATTACTATGGTCCTCCTTAAAAATAGCAAAACAATGTAGACAAACACTCCCCTTATCGTGGCGCACATGTCGCAACACCAAAATCTCGAAGTTATACATCGTGCTCACCTGCCATATTCATCAGAGAGTCTTGCCCTCGCGACTTTGGCCTGTGGGCTAGCCATGGTTTATGCAGGATGCCCGTTGCGGGGAGCGAGAAGGACGGCTAAGCATTACAGCAGTAACAGCACGGACAGAAACAGCAGCAGCAGCAGCAGCAGCAGCAGCAGCAGCAGCAGCAAAACAAAGGTTAGATCGTAAGGGATGGTGTAGAAAACGGGTAAGAACCGACCAAGGATGTGGTAGGGGAGGGTACCCCGATTTTCGTAGCCTAGTGTAGGCCACTCGCGCGAGTGGATATGTACTGCCTCAAAAACGGGCTTCAGCACACCTTGTTCGCGCGGCGTCACCAAACGATCGTGGCCGTGAATGCCGCGAAACCGACAAGCAAAGAAAGCGAAAGACTGCAAAAAAAATGGGGTAGTCACTGAAACGTCTACCAGTGATCACCCTACCGCGCCCTTGGGTAACACGGGAGTAGTCCTCGCAAATTCCAAAGTCACATGAACAGTAGTAGCTGTTTTTCAGAGAGGGACATATGGTAACTGCCGTGGGCTAGGAGGTGGTATAGCAGAACGGCGTCCGGCAAAACACCAACCAGAGCTGGACCGAGGCTGCCATAGAGCGTGGGGTGGGGGGGGGGGTATTCATTTGTTGCTTGCCTTAGTCTTGTGACCATTGACCACGCATCGCCTTCGAGACGGAGCACCGTTTCTACTCCTGATCGAGACACCTCCAACATTTGGGCGACTACTATATTACGTTTCTTCCATATATATAGCATATTTTTTTTGCTTATCTTATCTCCTTCCTGTTTCACCGTCTGTGGCCACCATCTATCCCCTAGGATAGCGATTGTTTACTCGCTGCTATTTAGTGCATCAGATTTCCCCATGTCACGTTCGTCTATTTTCCTCATCTCCTCCGCAAACACATCTCGTTGTTCGATAGAGGGGTCACTTTTAGTCCCCTCCACGAGTGGCTAACCCACTTCTTCGCAATCCCAAGTTTTTGACGTATCCAATTTCGTGACATGCACTTGCTTGCCGCCCTGGGATTGCAGTCTACGTTCCACCGACAAAATATTTTTACAAGTGACGCGCGCCACGGCGGAGGTAGGACCTCATTAACTGAGGCTCCCCTCTTGACGAACCCCTTACCTCACACCAAAAAAAACTGGCTTCCATGTTAACGGGGAGACCAACCCGATGGACAATCCCATAGCCGATGTATATTTACATTGCACAACACAAATGGCATCGAAGCGCCATTGAGCACGTACACTTCCTCAATGGAGAAACCCAGTCATTCAAAATTGTTTTGGATTATTAACTGCTACGTCTATCGTAGCATGGGTCATCTTCTGATTATGAGCTGGGGGTACAGAGCCACCCACACGATAGGCCAATACCCGGATGCCAAAAATCGTGGTACCCCTCTCCTTCCGTAGCCCCGGTTGCGGAGGCGTCACCATAGGGGTGTGTGTGCTCATTTCATGCATAGCCGTAGTCATATGACCATTGACCCTCGCATCCCTACAATGCCGGCACAGAGCACGTCGGGTTTTCACCCACCAGGAAGGCATCGCGTCCCTTGTGTGGCCTCTGTTTTCAGCGACTCAGAGCTACGCACGACGCGCGCTACGATAGAGGTACCACTTTTTGGCTTCTTTTTGTTTCTGAATGCTGAATGACGGGGCTCCTTAACCCAAAATCGTCGGAATGTCGTTCTTTTTATCCAATCTGTTTTTTTTTGTTTTTGGTATACGTAGGCTATGGGTTTTGTTCGTCGCGTTGCATTTTCAGTTTACTCAGAACTAGTTTGTGGGTGAGGTTCAGAGCTCTTCAAGTGAGGAGTCTCAGAACAAAACTGGTTCACCTCTATCGCAGCATGTGTCTCGCGCGTGTATCTACCTATAATGTGCTTTTCGGTTTCACGATATGCACCGCCGCCACGGAACTGTTTAGAACGCTTCTGCCAAAAAACAAACAAAAACAGTTTTTGAGTGAGTCACTGAGCCACGCGTGCGACTGACCAAACTCGGAAGTGAAAAGGAGGCTACCGACAAAGGCGATGATAAGGGTAGCGCCGTTTTTCTGAGGCTCCTTCCTCACTTGAGGAGTTGTTCTGTGTCGCACCGTACAACTGACTTTTGAGAAGAAATGAAAGCACTATCCGAGAACCATTCCATGTCCTAGGTATACACCATGAACTAGTTTCAAACAGGAATGGCATTCCGACGAGATTGGGTGAAGGAGCGCCTTCATTCAGAAATAATAAGGACGAAAAGTGCTACCTCTATCAAAGCACACGTCTACCGTACCTTGGGCCACGGTACAAGCCGTACAGCCGAGGCACGTCACCAAAAAATCATCCGCCATAAAGAGGAAAAACGTTCGGACATCGTCGCTGTCATCGAGCGTGTTGTGGAGAGGCCGGGTGTTGTTCTTGGCAACGTACAACTCGATTGAGGTTAATCCAAAACAAAACGGGTGCGCTTTTATAGAATTGATAATGGAGTATGGCGCAGTGTGGAATCGGTGACAGCGCCGGCGCGGTGCCACACCTAGCGCCTGCGCCGAACCTCGTGGGCAAAAGATAGCACTGAAGATGCAGCGCACTCCTCGACATGAGTAGGCGCGTTGCCCCCGGGGACATGGTACATCCACATACAAACTTGATACTTGGTATGGATTTGCATACACGAGTCGGAGAAGGGATAGGTGTATGTCCTCAGCGGACAAGTTGCACTTACACGTACAGCAGTAGTGAGCAATCTGAGGACTGCGGGGCGGGGCATCTGAGCAGTACTCTTGGAGTCCTCTACACGACTGATCTTGCACACGACTGGTCGGTTGACTACGGTGCTGCTCTGCTTTCCTGTAGACTGTACTGCTGTTGCTGCTGCTCTTCCTCCTGCTGCTTGGCTGCTACTGCTGTACAGACAGGCAATACACACAGATAAGAAAAACCCTCTACCCCAAAACATATGAGTGTTATCGGTACGTTCCGGAGGGGGGGGGGAGGGGGGGGGGGCAAACCCCGCCTGTGTCTGATGCACAATTTTGCCGTACAGAGGCAGGCAACAATACGGCACTTTCCTACCATTTATTATGCCCCTGCTGCTACCGTTCTACCGTATTGTACTATAATATTACTACAAGTGCCGCTACAGCAGTACTGCCGTTGACGCTGTACTGCTGTTATATATACACCCTACCAGCACGCCGAATATCGCTTTTTATTTATTATTTATCACATTTTCTACTTTCCAGCTTCTGGACAAGCCGTGGTCACAGGTGTCGTCCTTTCTCCCCCCCGGTACGTGCCTTCATTTTTATC
>JAYJMJ010262424.1:0-14363 GCA_036873875.1 Laminaria ephemera | reverse complement strand
GGGGATTATTTGTTGCTTGCCTTAGTCATTTGACCATTGATCACGCATCCCTTTCGAGACGGAGCATGGGGGGGGGGGTATATTCCCGCTCAATCGTTGGGTCATTGGCACTCTGCCACAGCAGTACGAGTAGCCAGCAGCCTACTAATGACTATGGCAGGTGGACCCACACCTGGACGAGTAGTGTGGGCAATAACGAAAAACAACTTCGATACCTGGTCTGTGATGACCCAAAAAAAGGTTCAACCACGAACCGAGTGAAGAAGACGTCATGCGAAGCACGCAATTGGCCGAAAAGACATTGTACCTGTTTCAGGTGTAATGACTCAGGTACACCTGTATATGACTCCTATTTCTGGGTTTCAACTGTTATTGATATGTGTTTTTTGGCTTAATCACTTCCCAACAGTTGACGTTTTGTTTCACCGCTGAATTCGTTTCATTACATCGTTATTCCAATCTCTTGTATTAATTTTATTTGTTTTGCTCATTACTCAACCATTTCCTGTGATATGAAGTAACAGTTAGACGATAATAGGGGGACATTAACTCTCGAGGTGGAGCATATGCCTGGAAATAAGGCGTTAGAGCTGCACACTTCGGTGAACGGGGTAGAGTACAGGCTGATCAAGGGCACGGTAGGTGGGACTCTTTCATGACTTCCGTTATTTTACCGGCTCGGAGTCCCTCGCGCGAGGTGGCTACTCCTTTCCTGCTTGTTTGAATCGCAAGGTTGTGGTTTTCGGTTAGTCGTAGGCTTCTGTGGTTTTCGGTTACGCACCGGAATCAAATTGCTTTTTGCAAGGCGGCGACAAAACAGTTTGAAGACTGATTTTGCGTGAAGTACAGAGCCACTCACGAGAGTGGTCTAAGCTCGATTTCGCACACTTATCGGGAAAACGATTTCTAGCTCATGAGGTCGTTTATCAGTTCAATTTCGCAAACCTATCCACCGTGAAAAATAACCCATTCTCACTGCTTTGGCCGGAATCAGTGCGGTGTTGAACTGGTGAGGTCGTTTATCTCTTCAAAGTCGCGCTCTTGTCTAGAAAAGGGTACAATATTGACTGGGTATGCCGGACAAAGTTCGGTTTCGAAACCATGAGGCCGCTTGTCTGTTCGATACGCACGCTTGTCGAGAAAAAAACACGGAATAGACCGAGCACGCTCAGACCAAGATGACTTCGCACCGATGAGGGTCGTTTATCGATTTGAAACCGCACACATATCCGGGAAATATAACCATTGTTTTACGGTTTCGACCACATGAGGTCGTTTATCGATTCGATACGCGCACACACCTGTCGAGCAAAAAGCAGGATATAGACTGGTTAGGCCCGGACCAATGTTACATCGCACTGATGGTGAGGTCTTTTCTGGGTTCGATGTCGCACACCTATCACGAAAAATCGACCATCTTCACTGCTTTGGCCCCAAGCCGTGTAATTGGGGACTGGTGAGTGAGGTTTGTTTGGGGTTCGACATCGCACAACCGTCTTGCAAAGTGAACCGTCGTCTCGGCTCGGGCCCGCAGCAGTCGAGGTTTGTACCAACGAGATCATTTATCTGTTCCATATGCGCACCTGTCAAGAGCAGGCAGGAGATAAACTTATTCGGTTCAATCCAGCGCGATTTCGAGCTGATGAGGTCATGTATCGGTCCGAGTCTGCATATCTGTCGAGAACAAGGCGGGAGATTAACTGCTTCGGCCCGAAGCAGTGCGGACGGACTAGGAACTGACGATACGGTATCAATTATGAGTTTGTCACGCACACCTACTTGTCGAGAAACAAGCATGGTATAGACTGGGTCGAAAACCGGGAACGGTATAGACTATTAATAGTTTTATCCAGAACAATAGAACTTCGCACTGAACAGTTTAAAGAGAAGAATACGCACAGCCACAATAAATTACTTGTTGAAACACAGATACTACGCCCTACACATATTCATAATCGGCCAGTTAGAGTTGATATCGGCACACAGCCCTACGGCTTTTAGCGTTGTGATATAATACCTGGAAAAATACTAAGCCCGTTATGATAAAGCGACACCGAGCGTTTCTTTCTTCAAGTTGGTACAACACTGACGCGTGCTACGATACGCGTATCACGGTTTCTTTAAAAAGGACTCACAGGAAGGAAGGAAGGAAGGAAGGAAGGAAGGAAGGAAGGAAGGAAGGAAGGAAAGAAGGAAGGAAGGAAGGAAGTGAATCGTAGCATCAGACCTAGATCACGTCAGACATTGGGTCTACAGTAGTAGTAACCACATGGCGCACCATGTGACTGGTCGGCTTCCAGGAAGAGCAAAGCATTTGTGTGTTGTGTCGTTTATGCCTCACGTCGATAGGCTTGTAGGGTTAGCGGTTGTTCGTGACCACTGGCTGCTTCAGTACGCGTTTGGTTCACTTTTGACCGGGTCATATCGCGGTTGACAGTTACAACTAGATCAAAGATCTTCTGCTTGCTCTTGTTTTGATCAAACTGAGATTCGATGTCTCATATTAGAACTCCCCTTCACCCCCTTGCTGTGACCCTCACGTTGTAAAATGTTTGCGTGGCATACACGGCCTTGTGTCTTACTTCAAGTATGCATTTCCGTCATTGTTTGTCTGCATCACATCGTAGTTCTACAGTTTACTCTTCTTTCGATCAAATCGAGATTCGTCGTCCGACATCAGACTTTCCCTTCATCCCCTTGCGGCGATCTTCATGTTGTAATTTTTTCGCGTAGCATGCGGTGTCTTCCATTGGTTGAGTTGAGGACAGTTGCCATATGTCGCCCATGTTAGTGAGTTTGCTTACTGTTGTATTTCATATGCCAATAAGGTTGCGCTTTCTGCTCGCGGTACAGTAGTTCCCACACGATCAACTGAAAACTGTCATTCCTGCTTGAAAAGGAAAGCCATCGGGGTGCACAGGTAACCTGCAAAAATAATGTCACACTAATTCCAAGTTGTTTGTCGCCAAAAACGTGGGGTGCAGTTTTAAAATTGTGAGGAGACTACCACCTACATCTACAGCTGTATCATGTGCGGATGTCATAAAACAAAGCCAAGGACGTGGTCGTCAAAGCACACGGCACACGGACTTCCACTACAGTTCTTCACAGAGGTATCAACAACAGACCTCTACGTCGCTGATGGTCATGGGCTGGCAGTCGTCGGTAAATACGCAAAGCTGCCGGTTTCTGAATGCCCGTCGATGCTACCTATCCGAGTCGTGTTTGACAAAACAATACCAGTATACGGAAACCGTATAAGGCGTTGCCATCATGTAACAAAAATATCAGTTTTAATGTGAAGAACACACACATCATATCACAGACACCTGTTTTTCTACCGCAGCTCATTCTCGAGGTGTCCCCACAAAAGCCCTCAGTGTCAACAGCACCCTTGGCTGGCAGTCATTGGCAGAGACGCAGAGAGTCGCGTAGTTTATGTTGCTGAGTGCCTAGCAACATTACCCACCCGAGTCGTGCCTCACAACATGTCATACGGTAAAGGCAAAGGCAAGGGTGCAGATGTCTTATCACAGATCTTTCTGCTTCCGCCCTTTCTCGACGAACCCACAACGGCACTCAGCGTTTCTGCTGGTCATTGGCTGGCAGACACTGTGGAGCGAAGTCTACCGATTATCTGGCACTGATTCTAGGGGCCAACGCTGCATTCGCCGGGCGTGATCGGTGACGGAAACACCACACTGCACACCGAAGACAACCCCCCCCCGGATTTTATCCTAACCCCTTTGAGGCTTCAAAAGAAAAAAGAGTAGAAAACAAATGACTATTAATAGTACAGCATCAACCACTGCCTCATTGGGGCATTATCAAATTGGTGTCCCAACAACAACGCAAAGATGCGTACTGCCGCGCGCTCACACTACTACTAGACGCTGGATAAAATCACACTGTTCACCATTTCAATTGCAACTGACTTTGGGTCCAGAAAGGGTTGAAGTAGAGGCCCCTCTACAGAGCCGGTTGAGTAGTGCCGGTTGCCCGCTTTAGTGCCTGTGGCATCGCTTGGCACAGTTGGGAACAACCAGTAGTGTCAGTACGTGGAGAATGTGCCGGTTGCCGCTACTGCGCCGGTGTTTCCGGCTGGCACATACCATCACTACAGAGGGTCCACTTCTGTAATAGATATTTAGCCTACGCTGCAATCACCACACGCGCTCCGTGACGTCGTTAGCGCAAAACACGCCCAAGGCGACACAAAAGGAAGTTGCCTAGGTAAGCGTGGGGTCCAGGCTGAAAACACCACACGGGCTCGGTGGTGCCGAACGCAGAGACACGCCTTCCACAACGACGACTGCATATGTTTCAATAAGTGTTTGACCTGGAGTGTATTTAACAGACGAGCTCCGTCACGGCGGAAGCACAAAGCACGCCTTCGACAAAAACAACGGCATTTGCCTTTGATAACTGTTAGACCTAGCCTTCAATCCACGAGAATCGCTCCATGACCGCAGAATCACAAAGCACGCCTAGGACACAGCACGGCATTTGTTTGTAAGAGTTAGGCCTGGGATTTTGTTTTTACCAGACGTGCTCCGTTACGGCGGAAGCACAAAGCACGCCGTCGACAACAAAAAATGGTACTTTCATTAATAACCGTTAGCCCGTTAGCCCTAGGTTGCATTCCGGCAGACGCGCTCCGTGATGGCGAAAGCACAAAACACACCCAAAACAACTCAGAAGGCAGTTGCCAAAATAAGCGTCAGGCCTAGGCTGTAACCACCAGACGGGCTCGGTGACTGCAACAGTACGCCTTCCACAACAAACAGGAACATTTGTCTTTCTAAGCATTAGGCCCGGAGTGCGTTTGTCAGACGTCCTCCGCCACGGCGGAAGCACAAAGCACGCTTTCGATGAAAAAACGGCGTTTGCCTTGATGAGCGTTAGACCTAGGCTGCGTTTTACCAAACGTGCTCCGTTGCTGCAAAAGCACAAAGCACGCCTAAGACAAAAAACGGCATTTGCCTCATGAAGAGTTAGGCCTGAGGTGTATTTACCAGACGTGCTCCGTCCCGGAGGAAGCGCAAAGCATGACTTCGACAAAAAAAGGCTTTGCTTTGACAAGCGTCAGACCTAGGCTGCATTCCAACATACGCCCTCTGTGGCTACATCAGCACAGAGCACGCCTAAGACAAAAAACAGCAGTTGCCTTGATATGAGTTGAACCTACGTTGCACTCACCAGACGCGCTCGGCGACCACAACAGCACATCTTCGACAAGTAAAATGCAGCTTTTGCCGAGATAGGCATTATACCTAGGCTGCATTCATTAGACGTGCTCTGTGACGGCGAAAGCACGCCCACGTCAAGAAAAGGCGGCGTTTGCCAAGGTGCGGCCAGCACATCAACACCCGTGTAATTTCAACATTTTAAAAACAAAAACACTCCAGAACGAGGAACAACGCGCGGTACAATACAACCATCGGCGCTAGACATCTACGAGCAAGCAAACCAACTCCACCCTTCCCCCCATTTGTTAAAAAACGGCGCGCGGCATACGCATCAATGCTACACAGCAAAAATCAAGCAAACCGAATCACCTACCCACACACACCTAGTTGGCACTAGACGCCTGCATGTTCACAGCAGCATGTACCGGTGTGCAACAAGCCATGGGAAACCGAAAAGGCTACAAACATCAACGCTCAACACGTACGAGCAAGCATACCAGTTCCACCTTCCCCCTATTTGGACGAGGTGGGGTGCGCGGTTGAGTACTTGTACAAGACACCTACGAGCACCAAACTCGAGTACACCACGCTCCCCAGCTGGTACGCGCTTGCCGGTTCACAGCAGCCCTTGCTGGTGTGTACCAAGCCACGGAAAAGCGAGACGGGCACAAACATCAACGCTAGACACCCACGGGGCAAGCACACCGAAGACACCTCCCCCTACCTAGTCGGTATGGACGCCTGCCGGTTCAAACGAGCAATTTACGCTTTAAAACCAAGCCACGGAAAAGCGGAAAGAGTACAACCACCAACGCCGAACACCTACGAGCAATCCAACCGAATCCACCCCTCTCCCCAGCTGGTATGTACGTCTGCTTGTTCACAACAACACTTTCTGGTGTGTACCAAGCCTTGAACAAGCGGAAATGGTACAAGCATCAACGGTATACACCAACGAGCAAACAAACCAATTCCGCCATCCCCCCCATTTGTAAGGAGGAACGGCGCGCAATACAACCATTAACCCTAGACACCCACTGCGCAAGAAACCAATGGCACCCACCCCTGCCTGTACCCAGCAGCACTTTCTGGTGTGTACCAAGCCAAGAAAAAGCGGCACGCGCGGAAGATATCCAACCCACCCCTGCGCGTTACTGTTTCGTCGTGAAATCCTTGTGCGTTGTTGGACAGGGTGCATATGGTTTTCCCCCGCGTGGCATTTCTTGACCCGTATACTACTCGTACAAAACTTATCGCAAACAATTTCCAATTCGGTTTTTCTCAGACACACGGGTACAGTTCGAAAGGAGTTAAGTCGTGAACAACACCATCGCGGTTAAGTCGTGAACAGCACCATCGCAGTCAAATCGTGAACGGCACCGTCGCAGTTAAGCCGTGAACGGTACCATCGCAGTTAAGTCGTGAAAATCACCATAGCAGTTAAGCCGTGAAAGGCACCATCGCAGATAAGTCGTGAACGGCACCATAGCAGTTACGTCGCGAACGGCATCATCACAGTTCAGTCGCGAACGGCATACGCTCATGAATCGATCAATACTATACTCACGTTGAGTACGCCAACCGACTTGACCAAGCACGAACACTCACTCGAAAAGTACGTAAATTCAGCACCTCTGGGACTTCTACAAGAAACCGTGTCGAATAATAGACAATTATAGCATCGATCACACCGAGAAATCTAGGGCTGCCTAAGTAACACATGTGCCCGAAATACAATTGCAAAAACATGTCTGAAACGTTCGCAGCATAATGCGAGCCGTACGTCTGCGCGCTCCCATTGTTCAACTGATAAGACCGAATCTAGCCTGGTTTGGGTTTTTATAGCTGGTGGGTCCGAAAAGGGACAAAAGGTTTTTTCTGCAGAACAGCTTGCGGCAACGGCAGCATGCGCTACTGCAGATTAACCCCCCTCAAGACCCTTCTTGTTTACCAACCGTTTCTCCAGATGGAAATGCAATCACCCCCACCTACTCCGTAGAGTATCTTGCTCAAAACAAGTACCAGGTATTAGTTTATGACAAGAAGGCAAACCACTTACATAGTGTCTGATTCCAAACAAACATCAAGCACCCACAATCACCATGGACGGAGTATCTTGGTTCCACACAAGCATCCAATGTAGAAAATCAAACACATTGCCAGAGTGGCTAGTTTATAAAGCATTAAACGCAAAAAAAGCCAAACCACAGAGTATTTGGTTCCGAACATGCATTATACGCATAAAACAAAAGCATGTTCAGTGCCTCATTAAAAAAAAGTGCAATGTAAACCATCACAGAACCTACATTCCAAACGAGCATCCACGCAAACAACAAAATAACAGGATACATATGTGGTTGGAAACCAGGCTTCACCAAACACAACTAAACCGACGCCTATCGTACCCGGTGAAGGTCTTAACACAGCACCTACATACGGTATGTGGTGCCAACCGAGCATGAACGCTAACAACCGTATATGATACATATGCGGTTAGACACCAAGGTTCACAAAATAACACTAAACCGACGCCTATCGTTCCCGGTGAAAGTCTTGTGAGGAGGTCCAAAAAAGTGAACGGTTTTGCGACGACGTTGCGGCGTTACACCAGTCCCTCGAGCGTGAGCCAGGGAACGTCATTTGCGTCGACGTGGTTCCAACCCAAGCTTCATCACAAAAAAAAACAACTAAAACGGAAGCCTATATGTACCTGGTGCAAAGCATGTGAGGAGACCCAAAATTGCAAAAACGTTTTACTTTGTCGCGTCAAGCTGGTCCCTCGACTATGGATCTCGGAAAGTTAGACTGGTCCCTCGAGCGTGAGACAGTAAACGCCCTTGCGTCGACATGGTTCCAAACCAAGCTTCCACCACGAAAACAACTACAACGGCCGCGTATAGTGCCCAGTGGAAATCTTGTGAGGAGACCCAAAAATATGAAAAGTTTGACGTCGCGACGTGTGTCCCTCGAGCATGATCGAGCATGAACCAGAGGGAATGTCCTTCAGTCGGCAGTGAGTGACCACAGTGGGGGTCGAATTCAACGTCCGAAGGTGTAGCCTTCATCGCTGCTCAGACCAAGGGGGGGAACGAAACACAAGAGTGGAGAACAATGGAGACACGGCGAGGCGAGGTAAGTGGTGAGGAGGGTGGGCGAGAGAAAGATCCAAGGAAGGCGGCAGGCATCGACAGGGGCGTCGACACGCACATGCGATGGCGTTTCAGGTTAAACTATTCTCGGCTAACATCCTTTCTGACCGGAACACCCTAACAATTTCGCGGGAAATACGACGCGAGGAAGAGCTGTAGTGAGGGTCACAGAGACACCCATAGTACAGCACATTGGCGTTGGCACGGCGACCAAGGAAAGTGGTGAGGAGGGCGAGAGAGAAACAACCAAGACATCGATTCCACATCGCCGACCTATTCCGGGGGAACACAGTAATTAGGACCAAATATCGCTAGAAAAAATCAGGAATATATAGGTTCTTGTGTGTATCATGGGCTATATTTACTATAAGGTCCTCCGTAACAGCACACGAGCCGTTTTACGGCAGGGCTTTCTATTAAGTCTATTATTAACATCTCAGATGCACGCCACGGTAGAGGCGCACCCATTCTTTTCTGAGGCTCCTCCTTTGAGGAGCTCCATAGCTCACTCCAATACTGAAAGTTGAGAAAAAAAGGAAAGTGCAATCGACACATGCTACGAAACAGGTGCACCAGTATTTTTTTTTCTGAGTCCCTTCACTTGAGGAGCTCTCTGTAATTCACCCTACTACAAACCGGTTTTTCGTAAACTAAAAGTGCAACCCGATGAACAAGCCCGTGCGTGGCCTAGGTATACAATTTTTTTTTCAGATTGAAAAACAGGAATGACATACCGACGAGTTTGGGTTAAGGAGCCCCGTTATTCAGAAACAAAAAACGCCGAAAAGTGCTACGATAGAGGTGCACCATTTTTTTTCTGAGGGTCCTCACTTGAGGAGCTCTGAACCTCACCCAAAAAATTGATTTTTGATTAAACTGAAAGTGCAACCCGATGAACAAAACCCATGGCTTAGGTATACAAAAAAATTAGATTGAAAAAAAAGAACACGACATTCCGACGATTTTGGGTTAAGGAGCGCCGTCATTTCATCATTCAGAAACATTACTCAACCAAAAAAAGTGCTACCTCTATCGTAGCGCGCGTCAAACAGTGATACCTCATGCGTAGTACGCGTGAATCGGACCAACAATCCCATGGGCTACTGTAGAGGCATAAAACGAACAATATCGCAAAAACAACGTACTGGTAGCCATCCCTAGTACCACGGCGGAGGTGTGTGCCTCTTTTCTTTCTGAGGCTCCTCACGTCAGGAGCTCTATACGTACCTCTCCCAAAACCTGATTTTGGGGGAAAATTAAAACTTCCACCCGATCAATAATCCCCATCGCCTACTGTACTGTAAAAGGTATACAAAAAAAAACTATTGAAAAAAAAAAAACATTTGAACCTCCGACGATTTTGGGTGAGAAGGAGCTCGGTCATTCTGAAAACATTTCAGGCAAAAGAGTGCTGCTACTCGTACCTCTATCGTCGCGCGCGTCGATATTGGCTTCAGCAGTTCCGTAATTCAGTCTGCGAGAAAGTGCTATCTGTATCGTATACAGGCGTTCCCACACCGTCTGCCACTGACCGAGCACCTCAACTGAGAAACGACCCATCACATTTCTATCCGATGATCTCGCACAGCAGGGGAGAGCAGAGGCAAAATATTTGAAGCGAGAAGATGGGCCAAATGACCGTGCGCCAAGGATGCATGCTACGGTAGGATGCATGCTACGGTAGTAGTGCGCCCAGTGCTTCTGAGGCTCGCCCCTCTGAGTGGCTCTACTATGTCTAACACAAACACTGACACTGAGAAATCGCGTACGGCTAACAACCCCATGGTCTCAAGTATTTAGTGGAAGCTATTGCTATACACGTGGGGGATCCCAACGATATTGGGTAGTTCTTCAGTAGGGGAAACCCATCGGTCAAAAGAATTTTGGCGAAATGATGCTACCCCTGTTGTAGCGTCGAGTTCAACGCTGGTATGGGCATCGATGGGACACTGTGCCACGAGATTGTTGCATCGAGGCCGCATATTTACCCTCAACCGCATTGCTCCCATCCGCAGATGTTGATCCCACAACGAACACGGTACGTCGCAAGGGTATGTTGACTGTACGTACTCGTCAGGAATGGCACAAGACGTACGCTTTGGTGTTTTTGATGTTCATAAGTCGACGGTGCGTGTTGTATCGAGGCCGCATGCTTTGTCCTTACTTCGCAGTTCTCCCACCCAAAGCTCTCGATAGCACACCGAACACGTGTGAATGGTACGTATAATGACTGAACATAATCGTAGAGTAAAACAAGGAGCATAAAGGGCGAGTGAAGATATTCTCAATTGGGCGACGAAGTGTTGTATCGAGGCCGCTTGGTTTGTCCTTACTTGCACTGTTCCCAGACGAAGCTGTCGTACATATAGGGCAGGTCGATGCTCGTTGGGTAGATCAGGTCCATCCATTCTGCGTTCGTGTACGTTCCGTGGGCGCCATTGATCTGTCGCACAATTGCGCCGGAAGCCATGCACCCGATCACCATGCCGATGAAAGACAGGAAAACGAACATGTCAACAGAGGGCAACTTGTTAGGGTTGTGAGATGGCCGGACTCCACGGATACAATCATTAGTTGGGTGGTGGATTACAGACAACTCTCTGACTTTGTCGGATAAATTAAACGCCACACATCTAGCCAGAAATATGCGAATTTCCGCAAGAAACAAATTGTAACACCTAGCCAAACAGCTATTAATAGTAACTAGCAAGCGACTTACAGAAAAAAATCGATGAAAATCGACGAGCATAAACAAGCTGGAAAAGGGGAATGCTGAACCCTATACGCGAAAAAAATGAAAGCTCGTGCCGGGGGGGGGAAAGTGAAGACACCTGTGACCACGGCTTGTCCAGAAAATCGCTGCAAGGGTAAAGCGTATTACGAGTTGAGCTCGAAAGCAAACGCGATGCTTGAAACAAAAAAATAGACAAAAACTACTCCAACTCGCTTCACGAAAGCTTAGGTCTCTGGCGGATGGCAGTTAGGGCTGAAACGGCGACGGGCGATGCAGACGGCAAACCTTGTGTAGGATGTACAATCTGTCTACTCGTAGTTCTCCCAATCGGTCAATACTCGGGTTTGCAAGCTGTTTGTGGTACGGCTCGTGCTACGATAGAGGTAGCACGTTTCGGCTGACACGCTTTCGGAAAGACGAGGCTCCTTAACCCAAAATCGTCGGAATTTCGTTCGTTTTCGTGCAAAACGTTTCGTGGAATACCTACAGTAGGCCATGGGATTGTTCATCGGGGAGCACTTTTATTTTTTCCCAAACCAGATTTTGGGAGAGGTATAGAGCTACTCAGGTGAGGAGCTTCAGAATATAAATGGTGCAACTCTACCGTCGCATGCGTCGTGCATCTATCTCGCGCGTTCCTACAATCCAATTGCGCCGACCTTAACGTTGAAGGGGAGCATATCGTCTTCGTTGTGTCCGCCGCACGTGCCAGTTATGCAGGTCGGCATGTCGTTCGTTCCAGCCATTACGTGCTCCCAGCTGCAAACAGTACCCGTTTCGCCCACAACCGTTGCATGTCTGTAGCCCCACGTCTCATCGAAGTCGTACCTGGACATGTGTAAATACATTAGCAGCGCGATCAGAAACTCAACAAAACATTATTGACCAAAGGTCTTGTTGGCACGTTTCGTCGAATTCGTACCTGGATGTAAAGCGAAGATAGTAACCGGGCGAGAAGAAATCCAACAACTAATCAGCCGAAGGCGTCATTGGCTATACGCCCACATCAGTTGCGGGCCTGTCGCCCGACGTCTTATAGAAGTCGTACTTGGATGTGTGCGTAGATACTAACAGCACAAGCAGCAAATAAACATGTGCACAGAGTAAGCAGACAATTAACCCATGCAAATACAAGCAGAGCGAGATACGACATATAAGATACGATAGAGGTAGTACTTTTTCGCGTTTTTTTGTTTCTGAACGACGGGGCTCCTTAACCCTAAACCGTCGGGATGTCATTCTTGTTTGGCAATCTGAATTTTTGGTATACCTAGGCCATCGGTTTTGTTCATCGGGGTTGCATTTTTAGTTTACACAAAACTCAGTTTGTGGGTGAAGCACAGAGCTCCTCAAGTGATGAGACTCAGAAACAAAACCTGGTGCACCTCTATCGTAGCATGGGTCACATATAAGATACGACACACAATATACGACATGTAAGATCCATAAGATACGACACATACCCGCCCACTGTATCACGCCCAAGCGACGCGTGCCACGACCGAGGTAGCACGTTTGGGCTGAAAGGAGTTTCTGAATGACGGGGCTCCTCAACCCAAAATCGTCGGAAATGTCATTCTCGTTTTGCAATATGAGTATTTTTCATACCTAGGCCATGGGTTTGGTCATATCGGGGTTGCGCTTTCAGTTTTTACTCAAAATAAGTTTTTTGGGTGAGGCATGAAGCTCCTCAAGTGAGGAGCCTCAGAAAAAAAATGGTGCACCTTTACCGTAGCGTGTGTGTTTGGTTTATTTAGAGCCCAAACGGCTGTCGCTTGTAGAGCACATCGACTTTTAGTCAGGCAACTCGTAGCTTCACCAAAGGCAGGATACCATATACCAGGTATACAACACAGATACGCCAAATAATATTCTACGTATAGGCTACGATCCGTATGATGCGATGCATACCCGTCCACTCCATTCCTCCCGAGCATCCTCCTCCAGCCCAAAAAGCGGTCGCTTGTAGGGTGCACCACCCAAAACAACGGGTCGTACGGAGCCGCGGAAGTGAACATCTCGCCCACGTGCCTGTCATATCGTAGACAGCAGACAGCCAAGCAACCAACATTCGAACGGAACCGATGAAGAAGTCGTTCAGTGTCATGCTCCGTTCGTGTTGGTGGCAACACCAATTGGATGCAGACAGGTAGAATAAGCTAGCATGCAGAACCGCTACTAGTAGCATACCTGGCCAGCAATTGTTGGGCCGGGCCAGGCATTAATATGGTTCTTGGTGAACACTTGGTGGAAATGTGGTCTACCCAGGGTTGGATAAGGAATCAAGCAATTTTTACCAAACGTCGTTCTCGAACTGGTCATACACTTGCTGGGGGGCGTTGGACTCACCCAGGGTTGCACAAGGATTCGAGCATTTTCTTCCAAAACGCCTGCTGGAACGGCTCGTCGTCTTCGTGGCCTTTGATCTGGAACTTGTCTGCTTCCGAGTTATATGTCTAGTATTGAGGGAGGCAAGCCAGAGCAGCGCAGATAGGAAGCATAGGTTTCAACGTCGATTATGGTTTACTGCTTAGAAGTCATTCGAAGCATGCTTTCATGCGTCAAGCCAAAGCAGAAGGCAGGAAGTACAGATCGTAGCATTGGCGGTGGAGAATCACACATCACGTCGGTCACAGTGGTTGGAATGCAGCGTAACGAGGCGTGAAGTCACACTACCGCAGACAGGAAGCACATGTTTTTGCACTATCGGTGGGGAATCATATACCACGTCGGCCACAACCAACGAAATGCAAAGGGCGAGTCGTCAAGCCAAATCAACGCCGAATGAAAGGCTCGAGGATTGGTGGTGGGGAATCATATTTCACGTCGGCTATAGCAGTCGAAGTACAGAATAAGGAGTCATCAAGCCAAAACGAACGCAGACAGGAAGCAAATGTTTTAGCATTGGTGATGGCGAATCATACATCACATCCGCCACAGATACACCACGCGCAGAAGAGGAGGAGGGGGTTAAATCTCAGCTGCACGGTGCTGAAAAACGCCCATATTACAGGAGCATCGTCGCTGACGCATGCTACGGTAAAGGGTATCAAATACTTCGTATCACGTTGGTCAAAATTAATGTACAGAGTTCTTCATGCGGAAGGGCGGGGGCGTACTCATTTGTTGCTTGCCTTAGTCATTTGACCGTT
Organism: Laminaria ephemera; assembly: GCA_036873875.1. NCBI lineage: Eukaryota > Phaeophyceae > Laminariales > Laminariaceae > Laminaria > Laminaria ephemera. The sequence goes on along the minus strand of JAYJMJ010262424.1, from coordinate 139 downwards.
GAACACGCAGCTAGGGATTATCATATACTGGCACTTCGTATTACGTTGGCCACAGTTAAGGTACAGAGTGTATTGTGCGGAAGGGGAGGGGGGGGAGGGTGACTATTTGCTGCCGGGTGCCGAGAAACGCACAGACTAC
>JAYJMJ010262410.1:0-14368 GCA_036873875.1 Laminaria ephemera | reverse complement strand
CGACTTTTTTATTTCTCCGAAAACAGAACGCAAGCGTATACGTACGTAGATGTTCGTTTGTGTTGATTTGTGCTATTAATATTCGAATCTACCAGGTATCCACGAGGTATCTGCTGTTCTTTTGCTTTCTGGTCTCCAACTTGTGTGTTTTCCCTATTCACACAGCATCGCTGATTGGACTACTGCAGGTATTGAGGTCGCGCCGAATTACCATCAATTACTACAGTAGTCTATATTTAGGAATCACAGGCCTCCTTAACCCCAAAAAGCCGGAATGTCGTTCTTGTTTTAGCAATCTGAATTGTTTGAATACGTAGGTCATGGGTTTATTCATCGGGTTGTACTTTCACGTTACCTTATAATAGTTGGTGGGTGAGGTTCAGAGCTCTTCAACTGAGGAGCCCGATAAACTAACTGGTGGAATTCTATCGTAGCATGTGTCCGAAAATGGTTTCAGCTGGAGTAGTGTCATATGTGGAGGTTTGTCTAATTCGGTTTTCGGGAACCGCGTGAAACCGAGTTAACCGTTTGCCGTTGGCAGTTGGTCTGTAAAAAGGGGTGCCTACGTAGATGCTCGATAGGTTGCATTGTCGTTTGCGCATGAGGCGATCAGAGAGTGCTGAACATTGCCTAAGGCTAGGCTCAAACACGTTTTTTTCACGAATACAACAACCTGTCGCTGCTTATGTCCGATGGAGATGTTGTGGGCTACACCACAGCAAGGGCGCTCCCGTAATATATGACATATTTCGGATTATGATATTATTTTTGAAAATATCTTTAAATTTGTGACGAGCGCCATTTTCCCCGAGATAGTCACAGGTTGATGACGCTCGGACAACATCACATACCGGATCGTTCGACGTAACCTCCAATGTATGCCACAACCGTGTCACTCGGCCGGAGCGCCGAGAAGGAATCAAGCATGGTGGTACACGAGTCACCCCTGTGCGATAACATTTCAAACTGGCGGGGATCATGTTGGTGTTTCAAAATAGTAGCTTACCCTCATCAAGTTGGCTAACAGAAGCAAATAATATATAGCAACATTCCTGTATATGAGGTGGGAAATACATACATGTAGGACTTTGGCGTAGTCTACGTATAGAAAATATTTTCCATGTCGTGGACTCGACGAATTTGGTACCAGGTATTTTTTACACGGGACGTGGATCGCGTCCTTCTTGGTCAACAATCGATGTCCCATTGCACGAAGACTGTCCTAGGCGTTGGGGATTCTGTATTTGGCTGGCAATGGAATTGATATGTGGTCGAGAAACACATGACGGGACAGGGGAACTACAGACTTTGACAACAAGCGTGTTTTGTGCGCCACCGCTGACGTTGGAAACGTGAGGACCGTACGCCAAAGTGCACTACTCCTCAACTACTCCTCAAGTAATTTACATTATATTTCTATGTGGAATTATAAGTACCATCAAGCTGCATGTTTCGTTTCACCAACTTACATACCGAGTGGCCTTGAACGGATGCCATAAACACAATAGGACGACGACCACTAAGTAAATAGATATTGTAGTGAGAATGAAGCATATCTGGGCCAGCGATGTGGGTCAGAGTATTTAGTAGCAATTAGAAACGAGACCCCACGAGCCATCTCGTGTGTGAATTGTCGCATGCAGGTCAGAAAAACGCGCGCCGAACGAAAGCGAGTGGTGGCTGTTGCTGATACCCTAATCAGACATGAGAGAGTCGCTAGATTGCTCAACAAAGCTAGCCTTTCCAGCCTTTTCAATCAAACATATATATCTTGGCATATCCACTACCATGCTCATGTTCTTGCAGCTATCACATTCAATGTCCTGGCAAAGCCAGGGCTACCACATTCAACGCTATGTTCGCGCGACGCTGAAACTAATTACACTTCCAACAGAGTCGAAGTACCCCATACGCGAAGTTTCTCCCAAGCAGTACTTGCTGATAAATGAATACATGTACATATATGTCATACTATCTCTGTTACGGAATGTTAGCTTGAGTTTATTGGATACCCGTAGATCTCTGCCATTATTTTCAATATTTTCAACAGTTTTTTTACGTCGAATTTTCCACTCATTAGGCATGCTTTCCATCACCTTCCGCAAGCCGTGCGGTATATACTCCCGGTACGACGCATCTACCCCACTACGTTTGTTGTTGCCTGCATGCCTGTGTCAGGGTGCTACACATACCAATATGCACCATCCTCGGGGATGAAAAAGAGGCGAAAATTACGGTAGAGGTGCACCGTTTTTTGTTCTGGGGCTCCTCAGTTGAGCAGCTTTATGCCCCACTAAAAGAACTGATCTGAAATATTTTACATTATCTCCCCAACGAGCAAACGCATCGCGCAGGTATACGACGAAACACATGTAAAAATAATTTAAGGAAATTCTCACTATTTGGGGTTATGGAGCCCGGTCACTCAGAAAACGTTTCAGCCAAAAAGTGCTACCTGTATCGTAGCACGCGTCAACACCAACGTCAGTAGTTTTCTAGTTGACACTTAGGGTATTCATTCCAACAGTACTCATTTTTGTTTGGTTCCACCATTGGTACTTGGGCACGGTGCAGACCCGTCGATGCACTAGCAACAACCGCAACGACGACGTAAGTGCCAAACTGCGCGAATATATGCGTATCATCCAAACAGAGCTTGAACACCGAATCGGGGGGAGTACCCAGTTACACTGAACGCTTTTGTATTCGACAGTGAATTCGCGTATCTAGGCGATTCTCTGTCTCACACGTCAAGTCCAATCCCGTTGGGAGTTCACAAGTAAAGTTTGACCAATGAACGTTTACGGTATCGGCCATTTGAAGCAACGCGGGCTTCATGGGTAGTGGTGTAATGGTCGTATAGTTCGTGTCCGGCCTGTAAAAATATTAAACTAGCATAACAGCAGGATCTTAATACAATTGATTGACGGTGATAGTGGGTGTAACATCGCACTTATCATGTCTATGGTCGCTCTACCCAGTATATAAATGTGTTAAGAGAAACACCCGTTATGTCAACTGTTTAACGTGTTGAATATGTCGCACAGTAAAGGACGCAGGGACCAGAGATTATGTGAAAATCATATTCTTTCTACGCCTAAATCACCATACACTGTGTTCTTAGCTTTAATATTGTACGAATCAGTCCAGCAACGCCGACATAACTGTTGCCATTGAAATATGGCGCAATATCAACGTGTTGTCTGGCTCTGGTGAATCCAATTCGCGTAAACACGGGTCACCAGCGAAGGGCTCTGAGGAGATGGCCTCAAATTAATATCTTGGGGTGGTGATGGTGGTGGCTTCGCGTGGACCATAATCCTGGTCGCATCCCAGGTCCCGGCGAAGCTGGCTGCAGCTAACAATACCAAACGGTGATTACATACCAGATAAAAATGTCAGCGAACGTATAGAGGGTATGCTGGATGATAGAGCCAATCACCATTCCCTTTGGTCGATGCCGTTTGTTTATGGCTTGAAACCTAGTCACATCTGCTGGCAACGTTGAAGTCGGAGGTTTAGGTTAAGATGAGGCAGTGCAGAGGAAATTCATAATCGGAGAGCTCCTGAACACCTGCCCATCATCACTCCTGTTAAATTATTAGGTTCAACACTACTCGCGCAGTTGTTCAGTGGTGTACGGCTTGAATTTCGTACTATGCAGTATATGTCGGCATGTACAGGGACAGGTTAAATGTGATTTTTTCACGCGGGTCAGACAAAACAATAGAGGGAACCAAAAATTGCGAGACTGACCAATGTCTTTTTTGTGCTCTTTCTAAATGGTTGCCGCTATTGTTACCAATACTTTGTGTTTATCCTGTCCAGATGATCTTATCGCATTAATCGATAGCGGTAATAGCACGGAGCATACTAGATGCAATTAAAACAACAAAAAAACATATTTGAGGAGAGAACCTCGAGCGTGTCTCGTCAGCGTTGCTAGATGTAGATAGAAAGTTTGAAACTCGGCCCTTCAGAGAAACAAGGAAGCGGTGAAGGCGACACACCATCGTGCCTATGGCGTTGTTAACATACGTTTGATATGGTGCCACAAGTTGTCCATGTAAAAAACAAACAAACATTGGATATGGATGTCGAACTGCTCTGATACCCCGGCACGCCCAATTACATGACGCTCAAGACATCATTCCCCGCGCTCCGATAGCTCAGTTGCAGTTATTATGTATGCATCATGTGCCGGACGGAATATCGTCATCACTTAGGTGACATTACGAGGGGTGCAGATAATGATCACCCAAATATGCCAGGGGCTCGACGTCGTTGATAAATATCTACTGTGGATACCAAACTAAGCGCGCGGGGTGGACGGAGCAACTAGTGCTTGCTTAGGTTTCTCCAAATGACCGAGCACGCCACACAATTTTCGATACCACTGCAGGGTGACATTTTTGTAAATTGCTTGGTTTAAATTCTGTCTCAGATGCTCTGGTTTAGTTCGTGTATCTAGTACATACATTTATCCCATGAAACAGTCTATCGAGTGGCGAACAGTGTAGTTGTAGCAATGCAAGTACGCCTGTTTCAACACGGGCGGAAGTGTAGAGAGCAATCGGCTATTCAAATCGTTAGCGAACGATGTATCTTATTTTAAGCGATAGCTACATGTCTCCATGGCGTCATGGTCACCACAACCACACTACAATGCGTTTTTGAACGAAGGACGCAATACGCAACATAATCCAACACCTTCAGCACCCCGAGGGACATCGAGATTTGATTTAGCGGCACTCGATCCACGTTCCGACATATACGAAGGAACCCGTGACAACCGTACCGAATGCACCCGAGAGCCATCCACGGCTACGTCAATCACGACAGCGATATATTCTAACCACCCTATCCTTAACACAATGATATTCATGGCCCTCTAGTCCCCCACAGCATTTCAAGAGGTGTCATAACGGACAATTGGTGCAGTTGGTTCGTTTCAGTTGGTTACAGATTGCCGATGTGCCATTTTGTTGCGGGACAGGGCGTGCTACATTGTCTCCGATGACTTCTTCAAGGACTTTAGCATTGAGACTAGGCCATACGATCGCCACAGAGTAGTGTTGTAGCATAGCCCACATTGTCGTCATAATGAGTTATTTTCAGCTGTTTGTACGAGTTCGGACAACGCAAGTCGTGGACAAGGTTCAGGATATCTTACTCAAATATTTGCACTGTTCCCCAAGGCCGGGCCGGAAAGTATTGTAGAACACAGATCAGCAAAGTACACGTCAAAAAACACCCCGCATGATTTCAGTAAGGACAAAAACTAAGCTCTCCACAAATGAACGAAAATCAAGCACATTTACAAGGTACACCTGAGAGAACTCCAAAACAAACACTCCGTCTTTACCTGGAACAATGGGGCTCGTCGCAACTCGTTAAATGACTTATGCAATTTGATCTCTGTGCTATCGACTCCAACGGTGCGCACGGGCCCATCATTAAGGCGGCCGTGATAGAAGCAGTGGGTAGGCTGTCTACCGTCGATTCCCCACCTAGATAACTTGAGTCATCTCGTCATCTTACACTGTTTATTGAAGTTGATTGCTGTACCGGACACGATGTCGCTCTTCTGCTGAGAGCATGCAGAGTCCGACCTGCCTTTTAAAGCACCCCTCTGCGGCACCTTGATGCATGAGTCGTGTGATCAACCCTTGTTTCGGACATTAACCATGTCGCTGACAGCATGTTGTCTGCAGTACACTGCCGGTTTTCTGTCGACCAGATTGAATGTTGGACGCTTCGTGCACAAGTCGTGCGCGCAACGACTGCTGCGGACTTATATTATGCCATCCTCTGCATGGTCCTTGCGGTACATCGCCATCTTGCCGCCGACGACATCAAAGGGCGGATGCCTCATGCAGGATTCACACTTACAATGCCTACTGCAGACATCCACCATGCCAATCGACGCATGTTGTTTACAGAACACTGGCTTCTTGCTGCCGACGACGTTGACGTTCGGGCGCTTCTGGCACGATTCGCGTAAACAACGCTCGCTGCGGGCGTCTACCATGATTATCTCGGCATGTTTGCAGTACACGGCCGTCTTGCTGCCGACGACGTTGAAGCTTGGCCACCTCGTGCACAAGGGGTGCGAGCAACGCCTGTTAGTGACGCTTACCGTGCCGGTTTTAGCATACCTCACGCTGGTGTCTTGCTGCTGGGGACAATGAAGCATGGCCATCGCGTGCAGGCTTGGTGTGGGCAGGGTGTCATTTTCTACTTGGGTTGGCACTGTGAGATTCCTGCAGGGTATCGTTAAGCGACGAGGGCATTGGGAATATGTTGTCCGTCGAGATGTACACAGCTGTTGACAATGCACACAAAGAATAAATGAAGAGCTGATTGATGCCGCGAACGGCCATCATCGTTGGGTGTATATTGGTAAATTACTTAATATGATTAAATATCCACCACGTGGTTTAAACGGCGTCCATGCGCAAAGACAAGGCTAGTTCTTCCGGCAGTGCGTTGCGCTGGTCTCGCTAAACGCAGCCAACTTAGGTATTTAGTTGTACTGGCAATACAAAGAAGTACTTGGCATACCTTTAAAAGCGTGAAACCTTTGCGTTGAAGACAACCTGACTCCTTGCTACCGCGTCATACGGACGCTTGACTGCCCCTACTAGATTTTTCTTCGCCATTCCCGAACTTGGTTGAGCTTGTACCAGCGCCATGACCACTCATACTCATCCCAACTTCACGCAGGGCAGGCAATGCAACGTTTAGGCACCCCTTTTTAGTAGGGGTCAAATGGGGTGTGGCAAAGCAAGGAAAACGCGTAGTCTGCAGCCGCGTCGATCAGCGCCCGGCGCTCCAAGACGCCCTTATAAGCGATCCGAACGAAGGCGCAAACTCAAGAAAAACCGAAAATGAAATGCACGTTGAATGTCGTAGGATCCCGCACCGTGCTGTCCGCCGATGGTCAACACGGGCGAAGGCATTGCCACCGCAGAATTTGGCGTACCGGCACATGGGGTCGTCAAGACAAAGGCATGCAGCCGGTTGGGTTCATGCCTCTCTGAAATGCTTTCCCTTGAATGGTATAAGGCTAGAAGAGATATTCCGAAGAAAATCGGACATATACCTACCCATTCTCCATGCCCCCGATTTCGCATGAAAGCCCGAACGGTATCTTCTCTGTTTCACAAGGCCTCTCTACGACTGTTTCTGCCGCGCTGCGGAGCACGTGTCATTTTGCTGGAGGTCAGGGACGAAGTTGATACACCTTTTACGTATCATCTTACAAAAGTGGAACTTACATTTGAACCATCTAGAAAAATTCAACTGTTGATTTTGGGACTTGTATTGACGCATGTATTGCAGATATTTTTCTCCGGCATGTCCTACGCGGCCGTCGGCTCGTGGCCGCCGGTTGAGGCAGTACCGGGGGACCTTCGGGTGGCCGGCACGACAGCAGCCGGTTTCGAGCTGAGAGCGACACGACTCCTGGGGCCTAGCGTGTTTCGGCCAACACCCCATAGTTGTATAGAACGCCCTGTTGCACTATACTGCTGCATTCGGTGGCTGTGGACAAAGTCCGCAGGCCTCTACATATTTTCTCGTTTGTGTGCTGCCGATCGGCTTTTCAAGTCGGAAGTGCAGGGTTGTCTTTTTTAAACGATTGCTCGTTGTCTCCATGATGTCATGGTTGCCAATACTACACGACAATGCTCTTTTTAACAAAGGACAGAATCCGCAACGAACCCTAACACTGTCTACACCCCGAGGGACATCGTGATATAATTTATGCGGCACTCGACCCACGTTCCGACATATATATGAAGGAAGTCGAAACCACCACACAGAATTAACCTGAAAACCCGCCACGGATACGTCAATTACGACAGCTATTTTTTCCGCCCACCCCATCTTCAACGCAATCATACTCACGGCCGTCTAATGCACCACCGCTTTATTCGGGGTTACGTGACATACGATTGGATGAGTTGATTGGTTGCAGTTGGTTACACATTGCCGATTTTTCATCTAAATGCCGAACAGGGCATGCTGAAATATCCCCGACGACGCATTGATATACTTCAGAATTAGGACCAGGCGATACCATCGCCAAAATACTTGCGTTGTAGCATAGCCCACACGCTTTTCAGAAGGAGTTCCCATCAGCTGGTTATACGATTTCGGACAACGAAAGTCGTAGCCAAGCTTAAAGCTATCTTCTTCAAATACTTGCACAGTTCCCAAAGACAATGTCGGCAAGTAATCTAGAACTCAGATCAGCAAGGTACACGTTAAAGAACAGCTCGCATGACTGTAGCAAGGACAAAAACGAAAATCTCCACATATGAACGAAAATAAACCAAACTATATCATGGTACACCTCGAAGAACTTCAAAACAAACACTCCGTCTTTACACGCAACGAGGGGGCTCGCGGCAATTCGTTAGAAGAGCTACGCAAATTGACCTCTCTGCTATCGGCTCCAATGGTGCGCGCGAGCCCATCATCAAAACGGCCGTGATCGATGCAGTGGGTCGGCTGTCTACCGTCGACTCCCCACCTAGATAGCTTGCGACAACCTGTCATCTTACTCTCTTGTTTGAAGTTGACTACTGTACCGGACATGATGTCAGTCTTATGCAGAGAGCATGCAGAGGCCGATCTGCCGGTTAAAACACCCCAACGCGGCACCCTGACGCAAGAGTCGTGTGAGCAACGCTCCTTGCGGACATCGACCATGCCGCCGACAGCATGCTGTCTGCAGTATACTGCCGGTTTTCTGTCGACCAGATTAAAGGTTGGATGCTTCTTGCATAAGTCGTGCAAGCAACGACCGTTGCGGACGCTTATCATGTCATCCGTTGCATGATCCTTGCAGTACATCGCCATTTTGCTGCCCACCACATCAAAGGACGGATGCCTCTGGCAGGAGTCGCGCTTACAACGCCTACTGCAGACATCCACCATGCCGATCTCCGCATGTTGTTTACAGAACATTCCTGACTTGTTGCCGACGACATTGAAGATCGGGTGCTTCTGGCACGATTCGCGTAAACAACGCTTGCTGCGGACGTCTACCATGCCTATCTCGGCATGTTGTTTGCAGTACACGGCCGTCTTGCCGCCAACGACATTAAAGGTTGGGCGCTTCGTGCAAGGGTGGTGCGAGCAACGACTTTTAGCGACGTTTGCCATCCCGTCCTTTGCGTGCTGCTTGCAGTACACTCCCCTCTTCCTGTTTGCGACGTTATAGCTTGGCCATCGGGTGCAGGACTCGTGCGAGCAACGCCTGCTAGAGACGTCCACCATCCCATCTTCTGCATGGTGGCTGCAGTAAACGCCTGGTTTGCTACCGACGATATTGAAAGTTGGGCGCTTCCTGCACGAGTTGTGCAAGCAATGCCTGCTGGAGATGCTTACCATACCGTCTTCAGCGTGCCTCTTGCAATACACGGGCGTCTTGCTGCTAGGGACTTTGAATCTTGGCCGTAGCGTGCAGGAGTGATGTGAGCAGCGTGTCATGTTTGCCTTGGGTGTACACGGTGCAACTCCTGCAGCATCCAAAGAGGTGACGAGAGCATTGGAAATATGTTATCGGTCGAGCTGTAATCACCTGATGAATGTGCACCTAAAGTATAAATGAAGAACATTGGAAATATATTGTCGGTCGAGCTGTACACACCTGATGATAATGCAGCTCAAGTATTAATGAAGGACTGATTGATGCCGCGAACGGGCATCATCGTCAGGTATTTCCAGGGGAAATACCGAGTAGTATTATATAGCAACCTCGGCATAAATTTGAAACAATCAAAGCCTTTCCCGTGGATAACAAGATGACTTTCTGCTAGCACGACATATGTGCGCTTGATTTCCCCTTTTACGCAAGTTTACGCCTTTCCCGAAATTGATTGAGCTGGTACCAGCGTCATGAACACTCATACACATTACAACTTCAAGCAGGGCAGACCTTGCAACGTTGCATGGCCCATTTCAGCAGGGGTCAAATGGGGTGTGGCAAAGCAAGAAACACCCGTAGTCTGCAGCTGCACCGACCAGCGTTCGGCGCTGGAACATGCCTTCATAAGCGCTCCGACCGAACGCGCGAATTAAAAAACTACTTAAAGAAACGCAAGTTGAAGTATGTCGCAGGAGTTTGCAGCGTTATGTCCGTCGATGATCAACACGGGAGAAGGCAGTGCTGCTGCGGAGTTTGATGTACCGTGACAGGGGGAAGTCAAGACAAAGGCATGCAGCCGGTTGGTTTCATGCCTCTCTGCAATGCTCCTTGACGGATTGAGGCCCTTGGGTGGGGTATGGCTATAGGAGACATTCCGAAGAAAATCGGACATTTCCCAAAAAATCTTCTTGGCCCCGGTCTCTCACGAAAGTGCGAAGGGCGTCGGCCATGTTTCACGAGGCCTCTCGAAGACTGTTTCTGCCGCGCACTGGGGTTCTGCGCGGAAAACTCAAGAAGCCGTCCAATTCAAAAGCGGCACATATCCGGGTTCAACACCAAGCAAATAACTGAAACCTTGTTAGACGCTGAGACAACAACAACTACTCTCACGACTTGTTTTGGGAAACAGTTGCCGAGTTTCAACTCCGCTCTGTTCGTACAGTCGAGGTGATCGCCTCTCAATCGAGCAGGTGTCAAGCAGGTGAGTCGTACACCAGAAGCAATCACCAACAGTAAGGGTGTGGGGAGCGCTAAACGTGACCAGGCGTTATGGAAGTGAGGCAGATTATTTTCAATAGACGTCGGGTGCGTGGGTGCACCCACGAGAAAGACGGGGGCCGAAAGACAAGACCAAATATGAGATTCATAAACGATGCCGAAAGGCGTCGAACTCATAGGCTAGGAATCACTGAGCACTATTCTGTGTGATATTTCAGTTGGATAGTTCGTGCCCATTTCAAAACCGTTCAGCAGAACGTGCGACACCCACACAGCAGGGATCGCGACGCGGTTTGGACGCATGTTAAGGTCAGGGTGGCCCTTTGTGCGAACAAACATTCTATCTGACGGAGTTCCTCAACTGAAAAACCCTAAATAATCGTTCGACGATATGTCCATAACATAATTATTCGTCATATACATAGACCATCGGAAGTTTCGTCGTGTTGCTCTTTACGTTCTCTCAAAGTCACCTTTTGGTGAGGTACGAAACTCGTATAGCGAGGAGCTACAGAATAAAATAGGTTCAACAGCTGCTCTATAGTAGCATTCGTCTTGGGTAATCACGTGACAACATAAACAGAAGCACCTTACTGCGCTGCTTCCAATGCAAGACGTATACAGTTCGGCAAGAGACGGGTCGCTGCCTGTATGATTTACAGCCCTTCAACCTGGCTAGCATCCATACGAAAAAAACGAACATCGGATCGCGTGTCGACAGCAGCTCTGATTACTTCAAGTTTTGCCGACAGACGATAATTCGCTGCTAGACAACATACAGTGACCCTAGTCCACACGAGCACAATACGTTTCCTTAGGGCCGCGCTTTTGGGGTGGGGCAACGTTACCGCCCGAATCTTGTTTCGCGCAACACTCGGCAGAAATATCTATGCGGTGCGTAGCGCGTGTCAACTTGCTGGAGGTCAGGTACACATTATTAAACAACTTACTTTTCCAGTACGAAGGTGGAACATACATTTCAACCATCTAGAAGGATTCAACTAATGCTTTTCGGACATATACTGACGCATGTAGTGCAGACATTTGTCTCCGGCATGTCCCACGCGGCTGTCGGCTTGTGGCCGCCGCTTGAGGCAGTACCGTGGGACCTTCCGGTCGTTGACACGCCAGCGGCCAGTGGCCGGTATTGAACTGGGCGCAACACCATGCCTGGGGCCTAGCGTGTTTCGCCCGACATACCCCATGATTGCATCCAACGCCCTTTTGCACTTTACTTCTGCGTTCGGCGCCTGCGGACAAAGACCGCTTGCCCATACTTAGTTTCTTGTTTGTGTGCTGCTGATGAGGCATAGGCTTAGTAGATACAGCACCGTCTTCTGGTGTGTTCAACCAGCTTTTACCATGATTCCCACTCCATCTTCTTCACACTAAACCCGAGTAACTTGTCATCAAAACCGTGGGTGCATTTCCAAAGGGAGTAACAAATGAAATAGAACGGAGCAGATAATCTTACTAGTACTGCCACGACAATCCTTGCCGGCGTTGACGAACAAGAAAACGCCCTCTCTCACATCTCAGCGGGGCTCGGTGCGCGTCGGCAGAGGTCGTGGGGGTCTATGAGTGGCGCTGTGCGTTCGCCCGGCGTACGTGTAGCCGTTCAAATGTTTTATGCGACTTGAGTCCTACATTTGTTTCGCTGTTGAAGCGACTGATGAAGCTTTTTGTCTGGGGCCTTTGAACAAGAAACTATTAACATCCACAGCACCCCAACGTAATATGCTGTTTGTGGTCATTGTTGCTGTTGTTGCTGCTGCTGTTCCTGTTCTTGGTGCTGCTGCTGCTGCTGCACGTACGTAGTAGTACCCGCGTGTGCAACCTTGGTGTCAGCTGTATATCATTCGCACTGCTGGTGTTATACCGTAGTCTGTTCACCACTATTACTACAGCAAGCCTACGTCGCTTGGCCCATATATCTTGTGTACGGCCCCGTCTTTTTCAGCAGAGTTATGCCTCGAGCATTATGGACATACGCGGAGCAGACGGTGGGTAAGGTTCACGCGAATGGGCCGACTTTGTGCAGTCAGTAAGAGCGATGTGCTATACCAGTATATAATAATCATTCAACACTGGACGGTGTATACAGCAGGCAAAGGAGGGATAGCAAGCAACCGTCCCACTAGACCTCATTACAGTAGACTCTCCTCTAGTTATACGAGTGCATAGATCAACCAGCAGGCTAAGTGGTGTAAACGAAGTCGAGGTATGGCTGTACAGCGTAGTTTGGTATATAAGCCCTGGACAATACCGGGTCGCGGACATTGCTTGAGCAAAAGGCAATGAGAGCAACACACTAATAGTGTGTTGCAGCTGCACCATTACTTGAGGGGAAAGCATCTTCCTCGCGACCAGCATCTCACCTCTCTGGTCAGGTCCACCCTACACGAAGGAGCGACGTGTAACCGGCCGAACAAAAGGGGGGCGGAAGATTGGGTACCAGATATAACCTGTGGCAGAGCGATTGGTCTAGTCACGCAGAGACTGGGTGTTTCCATCCACGAGGAGAGCGCTCGAAGCCGGCCGTGTATTTTCGTATGATGCTGTACCTGAGATTTCTGAGGTTGTGGTTTTTGTGGAAAACTAGGCGGCGTAATCATCGGGATATTGGGGACGAATATCAGAATTGGTCAAGCGGAGTGCTGCACGAATGGGTATAGTACCAGGATTAGAAAAAGGTGCCCTCAGTCACCGAATAGGGCAGCGGCTGATCAGCGACGAGTAGCATATTCAATGTTAGGAACACACCTCCACAGGGTACAAGCATAACGCTCTGTGAACCAAAGATGTAGTCGATTCTGTCACTTACAGCCCACAAACGAGGCGCTGTCAACACAACAGTGACACACGAAAAAAAAATACCTGAATCACAGAGAGATGCGGCGCAACCTCCGGCACAGCACCCGAACTTCAACACGACGCTCAAACGCGTCGGATGTACACCCGATTGACACGAAACTTTGCACAGCAGTAGATAAGTGTCACACAACAATGAAGCAGAAGAAAGCAGCTCCAACCCACCAGATCCTGATGATGTGAAATCTACGGCTGTGTGCAAAACCGTGCCCAAATGTAGGTGGCACGTGTTGGTTCGCGGTAGCGCGTTTTGTCACCGCGCGTAGCATGCGGGATAGCCTATGCTCGTGTGATACCGTAGCACTTTGATTTGTTGGGGGGGCTCTTCTACAAGTGGTGATATCGTCGAAGGCGTGATCAGTATTTTCACATGACATATGTACAGTCCAGTCTATAGTTTGCGCCGCTTGCCTACAAAAAAACCCCTCGAATTTTGATTTTCTGATACCTGGCACCATGGTATGTGTTTGTTCGAGGACCGTTTCTTATGTGCAGAAATCAACAGCAGGATAAAATGTGCTTACTGTATTTTGTTATATGGGCGATCTGGTAAAAAAAATATGTCAGTTGTTTTCACGGCAACGGCTGGGTTTTGCTCCACCCAGAAGAAATATGCAATACATCTATTATTCATGAGGCACCAGGTACGTGGTACATTGTACTGCTGTTCCGACGTTGTACAATCGGAAGGACATTTGCATTGGCGATACCAGCATTTTTTTCACTTCGTGGAAGATTTGCATACACACACAACACGACCCAAACAGCACGTCAAAATAACGCCATCCCTACGCCACCGCTCTTCGCCCTAGACAACACCGCCCAGGGTATGAAGGACTG
>JAYJMJ010262402.1:0-14370 GCA_036873875.1 Laminaria ephemera | reverse complement strand
GGCCCTGCGACTGGCCATACACCATACCAGGTACGTATGTCTACGGAGTCTGCGCAGGCTTCGCTTCTCTCTCAATAAATAACAGGCTCTTTCCCCCCCTCCCCACTACGGTACATACGCGCCTTATTTTTGTCGCGAGAAGAATTCAGCACTTTCTTCCCTCGTCGACTCACATCGAATTGTGCTTACCCACGCTATAAAGCGGTCTCGGCAGTTGGTGTCTCAGAAAAAGAATCTCGATGCCAAGATTCGAACCCCTGACTCCAACTTAGTAGTCTTCGAGATTAACCACTTTTGACCACCGGGGCCCTGCGACTGGCCATACACCATACCAGGTACGTATGTCTACGGAGTCTGCGCAGGCTTCGCTTCTCTCTCAATATATATTTTTTATTGAGAGTGGTCATTCGTGTTCCGTTCCTGTCTCCCCCGTAGACAATGGTTGTGTACTTAGAAAAAATAGACAAAAATGCGAAATACGTTGTAAGAGAGACTACAATATAATGACGTGAGCGACAAAAGCGAAATTCACGCTGTAGGCGAGTGGGTCAGCCTAAAAGAAAAACAAGAAACAGTTGAACGCCAGACATAGCAACCATTATACCGGTGTACCTGGATCATCTCGTATCAGAAACAGGTACGATGTCCTTACGGCGAGTCAAAAGATTCGTGTGGCGTCATTCTCACTTGAATTAAGTAACTACCTGGTTTTGGATCGAAAGTGACCAGGTATTATTATGTCGGTCGCCCAGGTGGTCAAAGTGGTTAACCTCGAAGACTACTAAGGTTGGAGTCACCGGTTCGAATCTCGGTATCGATATTTCTTGTTCTGACACACCAACTGCCGAGAGCGCTTTATAGCGTGAGTAAGCACAATTCGATGCGAGTCGACGAGGGAAGAAAGTGGTGAATTCTTCTCGCGGTAAAAATGAAGGCGCGTACCGTAGTGGGGAGGGGGGAGGGTGAAGAGCCTGCTAATTGACCCCGGATCTGAGTTACGACTACTAGGGAGAAGAAAGTAAAAGTGCAAAGGTAAAAATAGATGGGATGAGAAAATATATAAATAAAACAAATCAGTTATTATATACGGTCTTCTTTGGCATGTCCTCGAAGGAAGAACATACTATTCGCTCGGCCGCTGCAACAAGTCGCAACCTCCCTAAGTCTCGTAAGAAAAATGGCGGACTGGCCGTGAATTCCGGAAAACGAAGACAAAAAATACAGTAAATATACCAATATACCAGGTACCTGGTACGTATCTTTCATTAAAGCATATTATATGTTGACTATAGACGCTTGTGTTTCAGAGCAAATGGTATCGCCGGTATCCCTCCATGCCATGTGGAGCCCGTCCAAGAGAACGCGTTCGACGACGAAATCTCTTTTGGGTTTCAGGTCTTTTCCGACGGTATGCGTGTTAATGATACGTTGATTGTATTCCGAGGTCGACTGTAAATCGTGGACATGAAATACCGTACGCCGCCCACGGTTCTATATATTTGTGGCTTGTCGTTTCCGAGGTGGGAGAGCATTCGGACTCAGTTGCTTGTGGCTCTCTAGAAAGGGAGGTTTACACGGGGCGCTGATGTTGACTTGCGTTCGTCTCTTCAAAATTTTAACGAGTACAGTCGACGGCGACCAACCCATGCATATGTATGTTATGGCCCCTGGAACTCGCATGTATGTTATGTCCCCTGGAACTCGCGGCGCTCTAGATCAACCCCTCTCCGCACAAGGTAACGACAATGTTGCATCTTACCTGAAACTTTGTTAAATGCGATCGACGAGCTAGAGGAATCCAGTGTGCAATACACATTCATTCTATATCGATTTTCCTCGGAAAACGTCACACAAGAATATCGACCTCCTCCCTGCGTCTTGGGACCTTGTCATGGTAAGATTAATAGTTTCGCTCCTGTTTTTCCACCGTCGTGCCGGCCGGCCTCGACCGCACCGGAGAAGGCCGAAGAGCGAGTGTATTCCGTGTCAGCCGGTGCTTGGCACAGAGGGTATGTGTCAGGGCCGATCAATCAAAGTATTTGTGAGGGGTTCGAGATGTATATAGTTGCAAGCAGAAATCATGCGAGCTACAGTAGGGGTAGCCGTTTTTCGGCTAAACGTTTTCGGTATGACGAGCTTATCAACTGAGGACCTACCCAATGTATAGGAAGCCCATTTTGATTTCTTCCTTTTCTTTTATCCTCCGGTGAAGCCCATTTTGATTTCTTCCTTTTCTTTTATCCTCCGTTGAATGGGGAAAACTATAACTAAAAAAAAAAAAAATTAAGCTCACCTCACTTCCCACGTATTTTCATAGTATTATCATTCATTCACTTCTCGTGGCAACAGAAGGGCGAACTGTCCCTACCGACGGTCACCGTAATTACTACCGCAGCGCAAGCTGCGGTGGTTTACGGATGCGTGAGTATGTCGACCCGACTTGATCCCTGGGCATCCGGTAGGGTGGAGATAGCAACCTGGACGGTCATCCGTCCGGGTAGTGTGGAACTTGCGTAAGCTCACCCACTAACAAAACCCCCGGCCGTGAGAAAACAGCTTCCCGCCGGTCTTGCTCCAGTTACAGCCCACCCTACGCATTAGGGCGTTGGTCCTATGTATGTGTGTTGCACCCGGAGCTCATGTTATTCTAAATCGATGTTTAGTGAACCGTGCTAGGTAGTCATAGTCAAATTTTGGTATGTTCTCCTTAAGTGCTAAACCCCCGGAAACAATGAGGTGCACTCTACCGCAGCATGCGTCATGTATGTGCATTAGTGCATTAGGTGTGTGCGTTGTTCATTCATTGGTCATTCTGACTGCTGCTGAAGCTGTTGCTTGGCGCTGCAGCAGTTATTTAGAACCCGGGTGACCCGGCCAACGAGAGTCGGTCGAGCGTACTCCGTACTAAATGGCGTATTCTTCGTTCTGCTTCGTGTGCCTGCTGTGCATACGTCTCATGCGTAGGGGGTATTTTGAAGAAGCATCTTGCTACGGCTACCTACTACCACTAAGCGTCTTGAACTCCACCGTACCCGTGTGTATTTGTCAAGAATAATACTTTCACAAACCTTTGGTGTAGACGTTTCGTCAGATGGAAGACGCTCACTTCTCCCAGACGTCGGAAGCACTGGCATGCAGCCGAGTTCCCCCGACCTCCACTCTGCTTTATTGATTTTTTCTACCCCAAATAGCCTGGGAGTCCCAGTATGAAATTCAGTCCGGTGCTAAGTTTGCAGGTGTCCTCCACACAAGGCATCTAACATTTACGTCGCCTTACTGATTCCTTGTCGGCTCCACTCACCGCTACTTGCCCGCCAGCTCCAATCTGGCTTTATTATTGATTGCTCGTATGTACGTAAAGTGAATACGACGCCGTCACATCAAATGATTCATGGTGTTAGCAGTTGTCTTTGTGAAGCTCGGAATTTTGGACAGTGCTCGCAGAATACCAGATGGCTAAGACCGTGTCATCAGAACAGGTGCTGTTTTCTATATGCTTCTTTTTATATAGGTTCTGCGATAGCCACAGCTGCATAAATCGTATCTCTTGGTTCCCACCGTTTCACAAGAATCCCAATTTTGACGCCCTACCAGGTATCGACGATGCGAATCTCCAATTATGCTATGATTACGGGTGCGGCGGTCTTCCTGGCCCTCTCCGCCCATGCACAGAGTGAGTTGGAGTATCTTGTGTTACGAAGTGTAGGCTCAGTTCTCTCTGTTGTTTTAGTGGTGTTACACTTCCGAGGCAGGGATATGTCTTTTGCCACCATCAGTGGTTTACACAGAGTTCCAATAGTATTGGCACGTGGTTGTTGTCGAATCGATATATGGATGTCGGCGTCCCCGATGGTCTAGTGGGTTAACCGCGTAACTACTACGGTCAATGTCGCGGGTTCGAGCCTCCCCGAGTGCATAACTCGTACTTGTAGGGACTTTTTCTTGTGCTAAAAATTGACTTGCGCGAAAAGCGCGAGAGCGTGAGTTAGCAAAGTTCAATGACATAATCGACGGGCGTTGGGAATGCTGAACCCTCTGCGCGATAGAAATGAAGGCACGTACCGGGGGGGAAGGGACGACACCTGTGCCCACGGCTTGTCCAGAAGCTGGAAAGTCAAAAAGTGAGAAAAAACAACAAAAAAAATGGGTACATGATTGATCCTGCCGCTCTATGCTGGTGTGGGAATGGAGCGGGATCGTACTCATGACAGCCTGGTAGAAGTCCAGGAAGCAACAGATGTAGCGACACTTCATTCCCCGAAATGTAAACACCTTCCAGGCTAAACATAGGCAAGGTCTGCTATGTACATCCTACCATGATAACCAGTCCGTAGAGTGGATCGTCGTTTTATGCATGTCGCCCAGCGAGAACCGGATCGTGTTTGAGCCACACACACAAGCACACACATGCACGCGCACACGCAAACACATACCGTTGGTGCCCCCCTCGCCACACCGCCCCCAAACACGTACCCCCTACCCCGATGCTTGTTGAAAAATATATTTTTACACTCGTAGTCAATTATTAGGTTGTCTTCTCTTCCACGTTGTATTGTCGTTGGTCCCTAATGAAGAATTCAAGATGGCGAAAATGCTTTGGATCTATGCCATGAATTGAAAAAGCCGTGTGGCAGAGTGTGCACCGTTCCGTGCCTACAAGCTAGGGATCGCAGGGAAAATCTTAAAAGGTTAAAAACAGAAATACGGCCGTGTTAAGCTGCGGGCATACTGCTGTAGCGGACGTTCTAAAGTCCCTAGGTGAACACGTACCTCTTATGTTTAGTCCACCGTCTGTATTTCTGTGAGACCCACTCACACCGACGCTAACAATATCTCCCTTTGCTCGTTCCCCACCTGCTTGCGCGTCCGATGACGCCTTCATGCAGCTTGCAGCAACGGTATGACAGGTTTAGAGAATGATGCCGGCACCATCTGCTGTGACGTCCTCTGCGACCAGTGCGGCGGTTCGGGGTGCGCAAACCCCTCCGTTTCAAGTTTGACCGGCGATGACTGCTGCAATGGAAGTATCATGGACAACGACGAGCTTTGTTCCGAGGTCGGATCGGCCCCGTGCATTATCGGTGTGTGTTAGATCCCCTTCGTTCGTTACAGCAGCAACAAGTAGTTCGTAGCGTTTCCTTGGGAGGTCGATACGACGTGTTGGTGCGGCGGTGTTGTTTTACTGGTCCTTTCGATCGCGATTTAATATGTCGTATTAATAGATACTTCGTATACCCCTATCCCAGTGGTAGATGTGGGGATTTGTGCGGGGTCTCGTCGCTGGTGAAGCCTCGGGATTGGTAGGCATTCAAACGTCCAGGCCTGTTCGTTTTATTTTCGAGTTTTACCATCTGCGTGTTTCATCTTTTCCGTCGTGTTCACGAGTAGTTTCACACCTCAAACCCGGCCCTGGTGACTGGATAGCACGTAATGGAATGTTTGAAGAGTGATGCTGTCGTGGATGTGATTGTTGAGTCACCTACATGCAGCGATCCATTTTTGCGACGTATCTTGTATATCGACATATTTAAATAGGATTGATTTGGAGTTTGATCGGTGACGATGTACATATGTGAAAATGATACCTCGTACACCGAGAAGTGCCAAGTGCTTCGTATGAAGTCACCGTGCTTTTGGCGGTCACTTCGACAAATGTCGCCGACCTATATCTTTCACGAGGACATACACAACCCGTAACACGCGCGATCGGAGTATCACACACCGCTTGCAAAGAGGAGTTTCGACGAAATCCTAGATCTCACAGCCGTTGTGTATTTATTTTTTTTTGTAACATTGTCCTTTGTCGGATTATGTTTTTGGTTGCAAGCTGGGTCGGAGAGCTTGGTCTAGTAGGAGGACGAGATATAATATGCGATAAATCGGGAAACTTTCTGCCTTAGTTGTTTGATGCGTGAAATGCCCCCAAGGCAGGATAATTTCGATTGCTTACAGTATAGCTCACCTATCAAAGGTGGTTGTTGCGGAAAAAACTGCATTACCGATGGGAGAGGCTCGACAAACAAAGTGGATGATATATTTACGTCCCACACAAACGAAGGCTATAGTAGGGGGGTCTCGTTGAGGTCTTTAGTTTCAGTGGCTCAGAACAGCGAACGACTACCCTGATTTTTTTTACAGTCATAAACGTTTGTTATTGTCGGTCTGGTGATTGGCCATGGAATTGTTTATTACTCTGCACCAACAAGCCATTTGGGGTAAAGGATAAGAGCTACTCCCCCGAGTGGCTTGGATTCGATAGCGAAAACGGACAACGGGAGTACCCACCCTACCGTAGCCTTCTTCCACACACAAGCATGCACAACTGTTGACGATGTCTATTTGTACCCCGTTTTCCTTGTTATCGTAACCGGCAGATCCTTCACCTTCTCCTGTGCCCAGTCCAGGTAAGCCGTAGGCTGTGCAGTTTAGGCTTCGAGTATGGCGAGGAGGGGGGAGTCATGTTGCCGATATTGCATTAAAAAGACGCCTGATTGGGTATGATATTTTAAAGCAGTGTGGCACGTGCTACAATAAATGTAGCACTTTACAACTACATTATTTCTAGTCGATGGGGCTCCTCCACCCCATTCCGTTGAAATGCGATATAAATTTCACATTAGATTTCGCTACACACCTAGGACACGAACTCCTTCACTGGGTTACACATCTGGCCTTGCGCAAACTCAGTTGGCAGGGGATGTACAAAGATGTTAAAGTGAGGAGCCTCAGAAATATCTGGTCCACACCCCGGTCGTAGCACGTGTCATGGGACGCCAACTAACCCGATATCGACACAAACACCAAAGGGCTGTTCTACCCTGAAAAGAACGTGGTTGGTATTGAAACTACTAGACGGTTGCTTCTGCGCCCACTGTAACGTAGACGACCGCATTGCCGCGGTCAGGAGCCCCCCCATTAGTGTAGACGAAGAGAGATATGTCCGGGCACACTAGTAGTTGTGACATATCCGCTTTGCCAATCATGGCATGTAAACACGCCCCAGCAACAACCCATAATTTTTTTTCACATTCGTTGGCATCACCACCCTCTGTGCCCGAATGTAAATGCGTACAACGCAGTGTGCGCGGATGGGACAAACGTATGCGGCGACCCACACATGCAAGGCCTGCGCGGCCAGAAGATCGATTGGTCCGGTGTCGA
Organism: Laminaria ephemera; assembly: GCA_036873875.1. Taxonomy (NCBI): domain Eukaryota; class Phaeophyceae; order Laminariales; family Laminariaceae; genus Laminaria; species Laminaria ephemera. The sequence goes on along the minus strand of JAYJMJ010262402.1, from coordinate 7,209 downwards.
CGGTGGCTGGTACTGCTTGGTGACTGATGACAACATCGACTTCCACGTCAACGTTCGCCTCACAGCCCCCATGGCCGTGGAATTCCCCGACCGCCAGCTGATTACGGGGCTCAGCGTTGCGTCTGGGGATCATTCTCTTGTTATCGAGGTGACAAACCCGTACGATGTCGACACCGACGGTTGCCCTAGCGGTATGTCGCCTTGCCTTGCCAACGGCGGATTGCAAGCAATCGTCGACGGGGAGGAGGTAAATGACCTCCTTCGCTTTACGAGAAACGAATACGTGGCAGATGACATTACCGTGTCGGCGTCCAATCTACCTGTGGAGTGCCGGCAGTTTGGAGGGGACATGATATGGGCCCTCATGTACGACGAAATGCTTCAAGGAAGGCGCCGGCTGGCCGCCGAAGAACGTTTCGAAGACTGGATCCTACGTTTCGATCACATGGCGGCGCCCGACTGGTGCACGCAGTACATAGCCGAAAAAGACCTCGCTGATGTGCAGTCCAACCATGCAATCTTCAAGATCGTGACTTCAGGTGCCACCGTACGCCTCAACGTTGGCACGAATTTCCAAGGAGATGGTGAGGTGGATGGAGATGGGCGTGTCCTTCCAGACTTGGAGTTCTGGCAGATGGATGTGGGACTTCAAGGCCTGTTTGTTGAAAGCGAGTCCCTGTCCGGAATTTTGGGTGAGACGGCCCGTCCAGTTGTGGATAATGACGGCCATGAGGTGATGGAAGGATATGAAGCGTTCCGCGGAACCGTCGACGACTACCGCGTGTCCGGCCCCCTGAGCACTGAATTCGCCTTCCAGGGCAAGAAATAAGGTTTCTTCGAATGTTGGGGGTGAATGTGCTGCATTATATACCCCCGTGCTTAAACCATGTGGTCATGCATACATCATGCATTACCCATGCCGTGGTCCCGCGAAGCGCGTGCATCGTCGAAGTGCACCGTTCTATAGGTATCCACGGAATGCCTTCGCCGTAGAAGCGTATATGCAACATTTCCAGGACGGACGGCGAGCAGTCGGACAGAGCACGTCTAGTGGCAGAAGGTGGAAGAGAGAAATGTTTGAACCATACGTCACATGGCAATGCTATGCATGCCGAGGCCCGTCCTCCGTGAAGCTCATAGCCCGGGTTGCCCACGGGCCAAGTGTACTGTAACACGTAGCAGATATGACAGCATATATGCTTACATAGCCCACATGATAGGCGAAGGACATTTTCGGGTCGTAGATGAACACGCAAACGGTTAGAGTGCCAGCGTGAAGCAGCAAGTTCGGCGAGAACGCCTGCAGCACACCAAATTTGATATACTAAAAAATTATAGTTTATACGGTACCGTATACGTGATGGCGTGTATGGAGGGCGCGCGGTGTAGCACTGTCGCGTTTTCGGCACTTTTTTCGCGCCCGTCGTTCAGTGTATTGTGACGCGAAAGAGGCACCTGCGCTTGGACGTCGACCTCGCACGACGGCTTATCGTTTTCGAAGATTTCTTGGTTTCATGTTTGCGTCTTCCATTTATTTTAGTGTATTTGCATTCGTGATTAGGCAGGTAGGCGAGAAGAGCGTCCTTGTGATCTTTGGATAGTTTGTATGAGGTAGTACGATGGATAGAATGTTTGCCTCAGCCGTATGTATCGCCCAAGAAGAAACCCGAGAAGAAACATCACCCAGGACCGGCATTTAATTTGTGTGATTTGTACCCGGCGTGGCATAATGTATGAGGTTGGTAAATATCTTGCTAAATATACCGTATTTATGTTGATGAGGCATATTGGTTGGAGTCGTGGTATACCGAAGGTGCCCCTACGCCTTAAAAATCGGCGTCGTCTATCGCTGCGTATAGTGGACTCTTGCAGGACCCTCTCGTCCATTTTCTTCATGGTTTGAAACGGCTTCAACAATGTTAGAATACATACGATTGGAGGGTCGGCGAGGATGCGTTGCTTATGCATTTGCTGAATATACATGGCGTTGTGTTGGCGTAGCGGGCATTAGGATGCGGTAAGGAATGTCGCCACGCCCTCAAGTCAAATAAATCAACGTTTCGAAGATATTTCAAGTCGGCCACGTAATATTCTTCAAGTGTTGGTGGTATCCACACACACGCGGCGTATTGGTATCATCCCAGTTTATATATTCATGGCGTCAGAGTGAAGTAGGGGGCGCAAGAGGGCTTTGAGGGGAGGGTGTTTCCGAGAGTCACCGTACGTCTGGATGCGCATGGAGTGTTAGGCCATCTCCCGCGGTTTCGTGGAATATATGAACGTGGACAAGGAAACTCATGCAGTGTGTCACATGCGATTGTTTACAGTACACGGAGAAAACAATAATATCATAGCCAATGCATGTATGCGGTGCCTAGGCTGCAACTGACCGTGGTGCGCGAAAATTACTCGGCAGATATTTGCCTAGTCTCTTGTTTTGCATTGAAACGCACTTACGAATGGTAAACCATCTGGTCTCGCGATCAACCTCCGTGCGAAAAGGGTACCTGGTGCAATGCAAGCAACCTTTCTTGAATGTTGCCATCGAATCGATATTAGATGGAAACAGCCCCCAATCCAAATGAAGGGGGTCTTGCCTCATGCTTGTCAGCCAGTGTAGAAGCTCATTAACCTGCTCTGGAATCCCACAATCAGGTATGTCGTAAGACCACTTAGTCAGGAACGGATAACGCCATCAGCACTGCCCACAAGAACGTAGCTCTCTTAGAAGCGCTGAGATCACCATTGACTTAGTTTCGGTGGAACTTATCTCTTGGGGTCTCGCTTTAGACGCTGGGCCAACGCATCAAGGTGTTACGTGTGTACTCGATTGAGTAGGAAACCATCCATAGGATGAAGCGACAAGCTATCTGTTGGTTGAAGAGTTATGTGAGACAAATTATCTATTAGATTTAGGGTAACGCTCTTTGCGACACCGCTGTCGTAAATTTGTTTTTTTGCGACACGGTGTCCCAAATAAGCGGCATATTTGCGACACCGCGCCACGTTCGCGGCACACACTTCAGATTGGCTCCGCACAACCAGGAATGTGTTGGCATGAAGCAGGGCCATTATTGAAGCTATCGCGTGGCCAAAACGGTCCAGCACTCGAGGAGATATCAGGTATCTTGGTGCACCCGCAAAATGTTCAGATCGGTGTCGCAAGTAAGCCATATATACGACACCGGTGTCGTGAATAACTCTTATTTACGACACCGCGCCATCTTCCGGCACACGCAGCGGACTGACAAGGCACTGCCATCGGCGTGTCGGCATGGTGTAGGGCTACCATTGAAGCTATCGCATAGCCAAACCGTCCAGTACCCGAGGATATATGTGGTATCTTGGTGCACCCGCAGAATGTTCAGGGTGGCGTCGCAATAAGCCGTATTTACGACACCGGTGTTGCATTGAAGCCATCGTGTAGCCAAAAATGGGTCAGTACTCCGGGGGATATATATGTGGTATCCTGGTGCACTGTCAGAATATTCAGACTGGTATCGTAAACAAGCCGCATTTACGACATCGCACGACGTTCGTCGCGCGCGCCCCGTTTAGACCAGGACTACCCCGGGTGTGTTAGCATGAGCTCGGACTATCACCGCTCCAAATATTTCCACAGGAGTAGATAGAGTTTAGCCACTTTGTCGCGAATGGTTGGACTTGATACTAACTTGCTTACTCGTATTGCTTTTCCGCTCAGTGTCCTGTGTCGTACGTAGTGTAACGGCGAGCGCTAGCATCGTTCAAAGCGTCGGGTACTCTGTTGACGCGTCAATTATCATGGACACAAAGAACGAGCGCCGAAGTAATGTTGTGCATGCAGCGCTTTGTATACGTATTTGTGTAGTACGTAGTCTGTGGATGCCTGCGAAATAGGTGGGTGTGATTTTTATCATTGCTACTATTATTGTGATTCTTAATATTATACTGTTAATAGATGGCGGAGATGGATCATAAACCGACTCCCCATGAAACTGCCGACCTTGAGCGGCTGGCGGAGCACGCCCATGTGAGATCAACTTAGAAATTAAATCGAGCTCACAAAGTACATATTTTGTTGGCCATAAGGGATAATCTATTATGCCACATGTCCGATGTGTGAATAAACTTATTTGTTCGCCGTTTCTACAACCACCACGCCACTTGGCACATGGCCAGCCCTGTATGTACGCCAGCAGTATGGGTAGCTATCTCCGCGAGTGTCTGTGTGTGAGAGAGAGCGTGTGTTCTTTGTATTCAACCCGTGCTTCTTACCCATCGACAACCAATCTGGACATCCAACATAAGCACCCTGTACGCGCATACAACGCGCATACAATATGTAGAGTATGCGCTTGGTTTCCTCAGCCAACCCGCCCATCACCGGAACAACTATCGCTACGATAGAGGTGCACCTCCACACTCTGAGGCTCCGCAGTTCAGGAGCTCTCTGCCCCACCCAGACACTCCTTTTCAGAAGAAAATGAAAGCGCAACCGATGAATAATCCCATGACCTTGATACGCAACTCGAATAATTTTACATAACTCACATGCTCCGGCAAAAGGTGCAACATTATTTTTTTCTGAGGGTTATTCACTTGAGGACCTCTACTCTCACCCAAAAAATGATTTTTGTTTTGAGTAAACTGAAAAGTGCAACCCGATGACCAAACCCATGGCCTAGGTATACAAAAAATATTCATATTACGTAGCAAAACGAGAACGACATTCCGACGAATTTGGGTTAAGGAGCCCCGTCATTCAGAAACCTTTTTTGCCAAAAAATTTGCTTCCTCTATCGTAGGAGGTGTCGGCTCTTTCAGCTGAGGAGCCCCCTCCGCCAAAACGTGCCGTATCCCTGTCGTATAGCACGCGTCGCTTAGGGATGCGTGCGACGATAGACGTAGCAATTTTTGGCCGAATTGGTTTCTGAATGGCGGGGCTCCTTAACCCAAAATCGTCGTAACGACAATATTTTTTTTTTGCATTAGTTTCGTTGTATACCTAGGCCATGGGATTGTCCATCGGGTAGCACTTTTCATTTTCGCCAAATCAGATTTTTTGGGAGAGGTATATAGCTCCTAAAGTGGGGAGCCTCAGAAAAAAAAATGATGCACCTCTGCCGTAGCGTGCGTCTAGGGTCATTCCTAACGAACACAAAAAATGTCAGGAATTTTGGCAAAAAAAAACGTGACATTTTCACGAATCGTGACATTTGTCGGGAATCCTGATTTTGAATAGTTTTGAAATTTTCCAAAAAAAGATTGATGTCAGGATTCCTGACAAAAAACGCTTGCTTTTGTTTTTGAAAACGTGACATTTCAGAATTTCAACATGTCAGGAATCGTGATTTTTTGTCTTGAATCGTGATTTTTTGCGTTCGTTAGGAACGACCCTTATTCATAACGTGTCTGCATGTCCTCGACGGTAAACTCACTCATCATCGGAACATTCTGCCAGACCACCCCCCTCCACCAAGCCTCTCTTTTGGACCACCAGAACCATCCAATCAAATTCGCAAAAAGAAACAGGTACATACGAAGGACAATAAAAACGGGCACACCTCCTCTGTCGTGCATTCTCAGTACGTACAAAGTACAGTAAGGGCGTGCACACCCTGCCTGCTCCTTCTATGTTTCTTTCCATTTGGGCCTGTTTCCCGATCTCTTTTCGCCTCCTCCCCGGACAACCCCTCCCATCTCCTTTACCCCTGCCTTCTCATGCTGCCCGTTTTCTCCATCTCTTTTCGCCAAAAGTGTCAAGAGGCATCACTTTCACGCGTCGACAGACAGCAAATTTGCCATAATTTTCCTTCACGGACGCAAATAACTAGTTTATAGTGTGGAAAACTCGGCCCGACCCCCTTGTTTTCCCTTAATTTGTCATGACGGATGCCAATCTACTAGGTTTTAGCGTGGAACACTCGGCCCCACACCCTTGATTTCCATGTTTTTTCCTTCACGGACGCCAATAACTAGTTTACAGTGTGGAACACTCGGCCCGACACCCTTGTTTTCCCTTAACTTGTCATGACGGACGCCAGTCTATTAGGTTTTAGTGTGGAACACTCGGCCCCACAACCTTGATTTCCATATTTTTTTCTTGGCGGACGCCAGATTGCTGGTTTTCAGTGTGAAACACTCGGCTCTACGCCCTTGATTCCCCATCATTTGTTTTTGACGGACGCCAAGTTACTAGTTTTTATTGCGAAACACCCGGTCCTACACCCTTAATTTCCCTTAGCTTCAAACTATTAGGTTTTAGCGGACGTGTGCTACGATAGGCGTCATTATTTTTGGCTGAATTCTTTTCTGGATGGCGGGGCTCCTTAACCCAAAATCGTCGGAATTTCACCTTTTTTTTGCAATAATTTCGTTGTATACCTAGGCCATGGGATTGTCCATCGGGTAGCACTTTTAATTTTCCCCAAATCATTTTTTGGGAGAGATATCGAGCTCCTCACGTGAGGAGCCTCAGAAAAAAAATGGTGCACCGATACCGTACCATGTGTCAGCGTGAAACACTCAGCCCTAAACTCTTGATTTCCCTATTTTTTTCTTGGCGGACGCCAAACTACAATTTTTTAGTGTGGAACACTCGGCCCTGCACCCTCGATTTCCCTTATTTTGTCTTTGACGAAAGTCAAACTACTAGGTGGAACGCTTGGTCTTACACCCTTGAGTTCCCTTCATTTGTCTTAAGGGACGCCAAATTACTACCCTGGTAGGGTTTAGTGCACAACAGTCGGCCTTACACCCTTGACCCGGAACGCTTTTTCCCTTGACCGACATGCTTCCTCGCATATCTGGCTCTCGCCCCCCCCCCCGCGTCCCCCGACAACCCTCCAATCTCCTTTAGCCCTGCCTTTTCATTATGCCTGTTTCCCCGATCTCTTCTCTCTCCCCCCCCTCATTCCCCGACAACCCCCTCACCTCCTTTACCCTTACTTTCTCATGCTGCCTGTTTCCCAATATCTCCCCAACCCCCCGTCCCCCTTCTCTAAATCTGGATGGGTTGGCGTCGAGTGGCAACGACGCTGCAAAACAAGCCACCTCTTGTACGGGGTTGGTGTCGGTTGGCAACGACGCTGTAAAACACGCGTTTCACTATGTGAGCTGGACAACCATGGTACCGTATTTTTTTTTCTCGTTATGTTTTGGCGGTACCCGAGATGGTGGTCGAGTTAGATCATATTGTGCGGAGTGGAGAACCCTAACTCCGTGCAA
>JAYJMJ010262395.1:0-14371 GCA_036873875.1 Laminaria ephemera | reverse complement strand
TTGTGGTTGCGTAGGAGTGGTATACGCATTTTAGTATAATTGGAATATGGTTTTACTGATGGTGTTTATAGCACTTCTAGCAGATTTTCTAGATGGATTTGTAGCCAGATTGTTAAAAGTGACCTCAGAAATAGGAGGAGAATTAGATTCTTTGGCCGATGCCATTACCTTTGGAGTATTACCAGGAATAGTTATGTTTCAGCAAATGACATTAGTAGCCTGTAAAGGTCAGTGTACAGGTTTGTTGAACCCTAGTTTATATCCATATGCCGCTTTTTTGATTCCAGTATTATCAATAGTGAGACTAGCAAAATTTAATGTAGATACAGAACAAACGTTAAATTTCAAAGGTTTACCTACACCAGCATCGGCGGCGTTTTTTGTGTCTTTACCATTGTTTTTAGAACAATTTCAATTAGATCCACATCCCAAAGTGATCTTGTTAATAGTTATCATTGTTTCATTTACTTTAGTGTCAGATGTAAAATTGATCGCGCTGAAGTTTAAAGATTATAGTATAAAAAATAATTGGGAGAAATATCTTTTGGGATTGGTAGGACTAATTTTTTTGATGCTGTTTAATAAAATCATGTTTGTATTTGTAATACCAAGTTATCTAGTTATTAGTGTAGTGTACTATTACATTTTTTCAAAAGATATGAACAAAACACAATAATCTAAAAGATGAACGTTGTCATAGTTACGACGCTGTAATGTGCTGAATTTTAATTATTTTTGAAAGACATGAATAGATCTATCATAACCATATTAGTGCTTTTGCTTATCTCTGTATCCATGCAGGCACAATCTTTTTTTTCTGAAGGAGGCTGGATAAAAATAGGTGTAAAAGAACAAGGTGTTTACAAACTAGATAAGAATTATTTGCAAACAATAGGGGTAGATGTCTCTAATCCTGAATCGATAGCAGTATTTGGAGGAGATGGAGATATGCTTCCCCAATTAAATTCAGCAATTAAAAATAACGAACCACAAGAAGTCCCTACATTATTGCTTGATGATGGACCTTATCAAGATAATTTCGCGATATTTTTCTATAACGAAGGCGCTAAAAAAGTAACACTCGATGAGAATGGTTTATTGGATACTAGATTAAATATTTATTCAGATACGGTGTTCTATTATGTAAAATTGGTAGAGGATACACCTTTGCGCATAGAAGAACAAAATAACTCTATTAATAATTTAGAAAGTACAGTTACTATTTACAATCATAGAGAAAACGAAGACGTTAACCTCTTTACTTCAGGTAGAGTTTGGTTATCAGACCGGATGGACAGTCAAACATCTAGTCATACAATAGAAACATCAGTTTATAATTTACAATCAGATATAGACCTCAAATATGATTTTCTGGGATCTTCTTCTGAAAATAGTATCTATTATAATTTTTCGGTTGGAGATAGTGTTTTATTTTCTAATAAATTATTACAATCTAACTCTGGTTATGGAGTGAAAATTAGAAGTACATCTGGAGAAGAATCAATACCCCAAGAGTTGATCTCTGACGATAATGCTTCTTTTACAGTTGCTTTAGATAATGGTGGAGACCTTAATTCGTATGGATATATAAATTATCTCTCATGGCAGTATGAAACAGATGCTGCTGGCGTACAAACAGGAATACCATTTTATAGCTTAGGAAAAAGTAAGAAAATCACATTTCAAGACAATCACGACAATCATTTAATTTGGTCTTATAATATCAATAATAGAGAACAACATTTAATTAAAGGGGTTTCAGATGAAAGTGTTATCTCCTATGCAATAGGAGCAGATACCATAGAAATGGTATTAGTAGATCTTTCTGATGTTGCTGAACCCGAATTTAAAGGAGAAGTTGTATCAAGTGATTTGTCTAGCTTTAAAAGTGATGTAGATCTTTTAATAGTATACCACAAATCGTTAGAATCTGAAGTATTACGTTATCAAGAGCATAAAGAACAAATGGGACTTAAAACATCTATTGCAGAAGTAGGTGATGTTTTTGAGCAATACTCTAACGGTAAAAAAGACATTTCAGCAATTCGTAATTATGTAAAACATATTTATGATAACACGACAGAGCTTAAATATTTAGTGCTTTTTGGTGATTGCTCTTATGATTATAAAGATAAGATAGAAGACAATACAAATATGATTCCTGTCTATCAATCAGAAGAATCATATCATAATGTTCAAACTTTTTCTTCAGATGATTATTATGGTTTCTTAGAAGACAATGAAGGTTTATGGATAGAAGGAAGTACAGGTAATCATACACTAGATATAGCCATAGGAAGGTTTCCTATAAAAAATCTAGAAGAGGCAAAAATAGTAGTAGACAAACTTATAGGCTATGAAACTACTAATGAAAGTGGCAATTGGAAGAATGATGTTGTCTTCGTTGCTGATGATGGAGATAGAGCGCTACATGTAGATCAGGCAAATGATTTAGTAGATATAGTCGAAAGCTTAGGGTCTTTTATGGAAATCAATAAGCAATACCTAGATAGTTATGAACGATCAGGTGATAATGTTACTCTAGCAAAAGAACAATTGATCAAAGCATTAGAAGCTGGAGCCATGTTTGTGAATTATACAGGGCATGGGTCGGAATATATTTGGATGGGAGAAGAATTATTGACTATTCAGGACATAAATAATTTAGATAATAAAGATAAATTACCTGTGTTTATAACTGCTACATGTGAATTTGGGCGTTATGATAATCCGAAAATCATTTCTGGTGCAGAATCTCTTTTTATAAACGAAGCTGGAGCCATATCTTTAGTGACTACAACAAGACCCGTTTACTCATCTTCTAATTTTGCTATTAATACTTCTTTCTACAGAGAAGTTTTTGAAGAAAACGCAGATGGTAAGTTTAATACGCTAGGTGAGGTTTTTAAAGAAACAAAGAATAACAGTTTAAATGGAGTGTTCAACAGAAATTTCTCTTTGATGGGAGATCCAACAATATCGTTGAAGTTATCCAATAATAAGGTGTTGTTAGAAAAAATTGATAATCAAGATATCGCATCTTTTAATGATACTATAGCGCCTGGACAAACGATAGAATTGGAAGGTATAATAGTTGATGAATATGGGGTTTATGACTCAGGATTTAATGGATCCATAGAAGTGAATATCTTTGAGGCATCAGAAATAAAATCAACTTTAGGCTATTCAGGTCAAGAAACAATCTTATACACAGGAGATCCACTCACGATATATTCTGCAATTGCACAAGTAATAGATGGTAGATATCAGTTAGAAGTTGCTTTGCCAGTAGAAATATCAAACTCTTTTGGAGGGTCAGAAATCTATTTCTACGCTTATGATTCTACAGGAAAAGAAGCTTATGGAGTAGCACAAGATATTGTAATAGGGGGTAATTCTGTGAATACAGAGAATGAACTGCCTAATATAGATTTTACCATTGTAAATGACAATACAATGCTAAAAGATGGATTTATCGAAATTAAACTCGATCTGTCAGATGACTATGGTATTCTCATGTCAGATGAAGTAATAGGTAAAGAAACTGTTTTGATATTAAATGGGGACAAGCAAAACCCTAATATTATTAATGATGTATTGGAACTAGTAGATGGATCTGCAAAAAATATTAATGCAGTATTGAAGTATGATATTTTGGCAAATCAAGAAAATAATTTTGAAGTGCAAACATGGGATATACATGGGCAGTCGACTTCAAAAAAGTTTAGTGTAAGTTTTGATCATTCAAATCAAATAGATGTATTTCCAAACCCAATAGGCGATGATATACATGTAATGACAGAAAAAATGTCTTTAGGACAGTCCTACGATATAGAAATTAAGGTTTATAATCATGTGAGTAAAATTATGTATGAAGGTAATTTGGAGACAAATAGTAGTAAATATGTTAATGAATTGAAACTTAAACCAGAAGAGTTAGGTATTACAGAAGAGGGGTTATACTATTATGACATCACTATACGTTATCTAAATACTAACTCTGTTTTTAATAAAAAAGGGAAACTTATTAAATTGTGATGAAAACCTACTTATATAAAATAATATTACTGACACTTATTAGTATTATCTCTTTAGAGGTAAATGCGCAAAACTCTGTTCTTAACGAAGGAGAATGGTATAGAGTGAAAATAACTGAAACAGGTGTATACAAAATTGATTATGCTTTTTTGTCTGCTATTGGTTTGCATAATAAAGATCCAAGAACGATAAAAGTTTATGGATATGGAGGGATATTACCTCAAAAAAATAGTGACTTTAGATATGGTGATCTTGTAGAAAACAATATTTATTTCAAAGGAGAAGAAGATGGTGCTTTAGGACTTAATGATTACTTGCTGTTTTATGGTGAAGGTCCAAATGATGTTCTCGAAGATGCCAATGGAGACCTTACACACGAACTAAATCCATATGAAGAAGCAAGTTATTATTTTATTACAGCAGATGGATTAGAAGGTAAACGCGTAGAATATAGTGTTCCTTCAGTAGATGTTTTAAATAGTTATTCTACATTACCCTATCTTATTTTTCATGAATCAGAAGAAGCAAATATAGTAGAGTCAGGAAGGGAATGGTATGGAGATCCATTTAGGTTTATTCCAGAAAGAACATTTAGCTATAATTTAGAGGATATAAATACGAATTATGAGGTCAGTTATGACATAGAGTATGTAGGAGGATCCGAGAATGTAAGTACTTTTTTCTCAACATATATTAATGATGAATTAATAGAAAAATCAACAGTTTCAAGTGTTTCTGAGCTATACGGGTTTAAGGCACGTTCAGTAGGTCCCAATGGAGAAACACAACTTTCTAATGGAAATATAGAAATAAAATCTAACTATGATAATAGTGGAGATGCAGCAGCCATCGGTTATTTAGATTATATTAGACTAGTCTATCAGAGAAACTTAAGAGGAGACATTTCTACCTGTTATACATTACCAAATGCATATAGAAGTTCAGAAATAAGTATTTCTGATATTTCTACAAATACATTAATTTGGGATGTTTCTAAGGTAAATGATGTAAAAGGACTTTTGTCAGTAGATGGGAAAGTTCAGATAGATTCAGATGTAGAAAAGCTATTGATTTTGAATAAAAATGATGCTAAAACTCCTACTAATGTTTCTAAAATAAGTAATCAGAATTTACATGGTATATCTGTTCCAGAACTTATAATCATAACCCATAATTCTACTAGAGAATCAGCAGATGAATATGCAGAGTTTAAACAGGATAAAATGGGGATAGATACACGAGTAGTAGATATAGATGAGATCTATAACGAGTATTCTTCTGGTAGTAGAGATATTTCAGCAATAAGAGACTTTATGAAAGATCTTTATACAAGGGATAAGGAGAAATTTAAATATCTTTTATTGTATGGAGACTGCTCTTATGATTATAAAGATAGACTATCAAATAACACAAATTTAGTTCCTATTTACGAATCGAAGCAGTCTATTCATAACATACAATCATTTTCTAGTGATGATTATTTTGGGTTATTAGAAGACAATGAAGGAGAATGGGCACCAAGTTCGGAGTTTGAAACAGTAGATATAGGTATAGGGAGGTTACCTATTACTAGTAATGAAGATGGAGTGAAACTAAGGAAAAAGGTGCAGTCTTACGTTTTCTCTTATGAGACAAAAGGTAATTGGAAAAATAAAATTGTTTTTGTTGCAGATGATGAAGATGGATCCAGTCATATGGAAGATGCAGATGGTTTAAGTGAATTACTTATTGAGAAAGCAGGAGCAGTTAACTCTAGTAAATTATATTTAGATGCATATGAACAAATTTCATCTTCAGCAGGTCAAATAGCTCCATCGGTAAATGAAGAGTTTAACCTTAAAATAGATAGAGGAACATTGATTGTTAATTATTCAGGTCATGGAAGTGAAGAACAGTGGACTCAAGAAGAAATTTTAACAGTAAACCAAATAAAGAATTTAGACAATGAGTATAAACTGCCATTCTTTGTAACTGCAACATGCGAATTTGGAAGGTATGACGATCCTTCATTACAATCTGGAGCAGAACTATTATTAATGAATGAGACAGGAGGTGCAATAGGTCTAATGACAACAACTCGTCCTGTCTATGCTAATTCCAATTTAGTGATAAATACAAGTTTTTATGATAACGTATTCTTGAGAAACTCAGATTCTTTATTTGATAATCTAGGAGATGTATATAGAAAAACTAAGAATGAAAGTATTGAAACTTATCAGAATAGGAACTTTGCATTATTAGGAGACCCATCAATAAAATTATCATATCCAGATTATAAAGTAGTCGCAGATTCAATTAATGATTTACCTGTGGGTAAATTAGACACCATAAATGCATTAGAGGCTGTTAAGATTGTAGGTAGAGTATTGACACCAGCAGGAGAAAAAGATGAAAGTTTTAGTGGGGCTTTAATAATAACTGTTTATGATAAATCTAGAGAAGTAACTTCTTTAGGAGATAAAGGTGAAACTCCATTTTCTTTTGAAGAACGTACAAGTATAGTTTTTGAAGGAGAAGTACTCGTTTCGAATGGAGATTACCAAGTAGAATTTGTTGTACCTAAAGATATTTCTTATGCTTATGGTTTAGGGAAGATGAGCTTTTATTGTGTGAACAATGAAGGGGTAGAAGGTACTGGAGCTTTTTATGATTTTATGATAGGGGGTGGATTAGATGGTTTTGAAGATGACCTTGCGCCTAGTATGGAATTGTTTGTCGATGACTATACATTTATTGACGGAGGGATAACTGGGCGAGATCCTTTGTTTATAGCAGATGTTTTTGACGAAAATGGTTTGAATACTACAAACACAGGTATTGGTCATGAAATGACTCTAGTAATAGATGATGATGAATCTAACTTATTTGTAGTAAATGATTTCTATAAAAGTGTAGACAATACCTATCAAAAAGGGTTAATAGAATATCCATTGTCTGATTTGTCTGTTGGAATGCATAAACTAACACTAAAAGTATGGGATGTTAATAATAATAGCATAGAAAACGATATTTGGATAACAGTATCAGATATAGGGCATGTACAGGCATATCCAAATCCATTTGTGGATGAAGTGACATTTCGAATAGATCAACCAAGATTAGATATAGGAGGGGAAGTAGAAATAAAAGTTTTTAATAGTTTAGGAACTTTGATTTGGAGAGAAGTTACTCATTTTGATTCTTTTACGACTGTTATAGACGAGGTTGTTTGGGATGGTATTGGTGACAGTGGAGAAGAAATGTCTAGCGGGATATACTACGTGGTGTCAGAAGTACGTTATGATGATAGTTTTGGGGATTTTATTGAAAATTCCAAAGTGGTTCTACAGAAATAAAAATTAATTATATCTTTGCTGTGCAAAGACTAAGCTTTAAGGATGAAAAAAATATTTTTGATATCAACAATAGTGGTTACGTATGTTTCTTTACATGCACAAATATCATCAGATGATGATGTAGCAGGAAGAACAGGAAGTAGATATATACAGTCTGCAGTACCGTTTATGACTATCTCACCAGATGCAAGATCTGCAGGTATGGCAGATGTGGGGGTAGCAACTTCTGCTGATGTTAACTCTATGCATTGGAATGCAGCAAAACTTACATCTATAAAAGATGGAGATGGTGAGCTAACTGATTATGGTGTTGGATTGACTTATACACCATGGTTATCAAAATTAATTGATGACATGTCTTTAAACTATCTAAGTGGTTATAAAAGATTAAGTAAACAAGAAGTTATAGGAGCATCTTTGAATTATTTTGATTTAGGTCAAATGACTTTTAGAAATGAGTCTAATGTTGTGACTGGAGAAAAAAGACCATACGAGTTAAACTTTGCGGTAGCTTATGCTAGACAATTGTCTACACCATTGAGTGTTTCTTTAGGCTTAAAATGGATACATTCTAACCTAGCAAGTGGTGTGGCTTTATCTAATGGAGAAGTAGCAAAAGCAGGTAATGCTTTAGCAGCAGACTTGGGGTTATTTTATGAAAAAGATATGGTGGTTGGTGCAGAACCTTTTCACTTTGCTTTCGGAGTAAACATTTCCAATCTCGGTAATAAGATTACTTATACAACTGCAGAAGAAGCGTATTTTATACCTACAAACCTTAGAATAGGTACAGCAATTACTAAGGATATTGATTTATATAATAAAGTAACACTAGCAGTAGATTTAAATAAATTAATGGTGCCTACTCCTCCAGAATATTTACAAAACTCTAGTGGATCTGATTCATTAGTAAATGGAGAACGTATTATTACAGCAGGGCAAGATGCTTCTGATAAAAGTTTAATTGGAGGTGTGTTTGGTTCATTTGCAGATGCTCCAGGAGGTGCTAGTGAAGAACTACAAGAGATAATGTTGTCTATTGCTTTAGAATATTGGTATGCCAATGCATTTGCAGTAAGAGCAGGTTATTTCTATGAATCAGAAGCAAAAGGAAATAGAAAATATTTGACATTAGGGATAGGATTGAGATATAAGAAATTTGGAGCAGATTTTTCTTATTTGATTCCTGCAGGAGGATTAGCAAATAGTCCTTTGAGAGATACATTAAGACTTTCTTTGATGCTGAATCTACAGTCTAAAAAAGTAGAAGGAACACCAGATATAACCTCCTCTTTATAATTCTTGTTAATGTTAGATAGAAGTATATCTCCAGACTTTATAGTTCCAGATAATTTTAATATACCAGTTGCCAATACAGAAGTATTTGAGAATGGTATTAAATGCAATTACATTAGTGCAGGAGATCAGCCAATAGTAAAGCTAGAGCTTCACTATAAAGGAGGGAAGTTGTATGATAACGCTTCTTTTAATAGCTTTTTTATGGCTAAGCTCCTTACTCAAGGGACAAAGAAAAGAACAGCAGAACAAATTGCAGAATTTATAGCTTTTCATGGAGCGTATCTAGAAATTATATCTGGTAATGAAAAAGTAATCATAACGCTTTTTACTATTTCTAAACATCTAGAAAGCCTATGTAGTTTTCTAGAAGAGATTATTCAAGAATCTACTTTTGAGCAAGAAGATTTAGATAGAATTAAATCTATAGAGGTGCAAAACTTGCTTGTTAGTCAATCAAAAAATGCATTCATAGCAAGCGAAAAGTTTAGAGAGAAATTATTTCCAGACCATTACTATAATTCACCCCTTACTAAGTCGATTATAGAATCTATAGAATCTAGTGAACTGAAGAGTTTTCATCAGAACTATATTCAAAATAGTGATATGGAAATCTTTGTTTCTGGCTTAGTTACGGAGACAGAACTTAATATAATAAGACAACATTTTGGTAGTTCTTCTTATAATAAAGTTTCGGCAAAAGATAGTCTTAAAATAGAGCAATCTATAGTAGGGCATGTTCAGATAGATAAAGAAGATTCTGTACAGTCATCAGTTCGATTTGGGTTTCAGACAATAAATAAAACGCATAAAGATTATTATAAATTATCTATATGTAATGAAATCTTAGGAGGGTACTTTGGTTCAAGATTGATGAGTAATATTAGAGAAGATAAAGGGTATACTTATGGGATAGGTTCATACCTTGTCCAGATGAAATACGCTGCGTTTTTTCAAATATCTACAGATGTAAAAGCAGAAGTTGCAGATAAAACAGTAGAAGAAATACAGAAAGAAATTGACCTTTTATGTACTAAAGAAGTGAGCTCTACAGAGCTTACAAAAGTTCGTAATTATTTATTTGGTTCATTTGCTTCTTCCCTCAATACCTCTTTTGATCTGATGGATAAATATAAGACCATAGATTCTTTAGGTCTTGGTTATGAGTTTTATGACAGTTACTTTGATGTATTAAGAAACATTACTCCTAAAGATATTTTGGAGACCAGTAATAAATACTTATCAAGTGATGCTGTAATAGTTACTTGTGGTTAGAATTGTTGATTAACATCTACTTAAGTTGCTAGAAGTCTTAAATCTTCATAAAGTGGAGATTTAAGAAATATTTTTTTTTAGTTCTTTTTGGATCATTATATGTATCTCTTTCTTTAGGGTAGAACTTGTCTAATATTGATGTTCTATGATCTATTTAGTCATTTCATTCAAAAATGACGTAATCAATCATTTATTTCTTGTAAATTGGATACTTATGAAAAAAGTGTTTTTTTTAAAGTCCTGTTCTACGTGTATTCGTATAATGAAGGAGTTAGATATGGAAGATTTCGATAAGATTGATATCAAATCTCAAGGAATATCTGAGTCCGACATAGACCTTATGTATAAATTGAGTGGATCTTATGAGTCGCTATTTAGTCGTAAGGCAATGAAATATCGTTCTATGGGTTTAAATGAAATGGATCTTTCAGAAAAAGATTATAAAAATCATATAATGGAAGAATATACTTTTTTGAAACGACCAGTTTTTATAATTGGAGAAGAAATTTTTATTGGTAATTCTAAGAGAAATGTAGAAGCTGTAAAAGCTAAATTGGATAACGAATGATAAAATCAATGACAGGGTTTGGTTTGGCGAAAGCCGAACATCCGCAATATGAAATGAGTGTAGAAGTAAAATCTTTGAACTCAAAATTTATGGATGCGAGCTTTAGAGGTTTGCCAAAACAGTTTAATGATAAAGAAATCTTATTAAGGAATCAATTAGGTAAAAACCTAGAAAGAGGAAAAGTAAGTGTAAATATAGAGTTCTCGGAAAAGGGAACAGAAGAACCTAAATCAAAAGTTAATAAAGAGCTTTTTGCAAAATATTACGAAGACTTGAAGCAGGTAGCAAAAGCTGTAGGGGATACAGACGCAAACTTATTTGCCCATGCCTTACAGATGCCAAAAGTGATCGATGCGGTAAAGACGTCGGAAGTGGATGATGAGACTTGGAAGGTTTTTGAGGATTGTTTTTTGAAAGCTGCAGAACGATGTGATGAGCATAGATGTACAGAGGGTGCCGTTTTGATGGGGAAACTTTCTGAATATATATCTAAGATAGAATCACTGTTAGAAGAAGTAATTAAACTAGATCCTAAGAGAATAGAATCTGTGAGAGAGCGTATCTCTAATCATATAACAGAATATGTAGCCAAAGAAAAGGTAGATGATACTCGATTTGAGCAAGAGATGATTTTCTATATAGAGAAGCTAGATATTACAGAAGAAAAAGTACGTCTTAAGAATCATTTAAATTATTTTAAAGAAATGATGACAACAACGACTGCCAATGGTAAAAAATTGGGCTTTGTAGCGCAGGAGTTAGGTAGAGAAATTAATACTATTGGCTCTAAATCTAATGATGCAGACTTACAGAAAGTTGTGGTAAATATGAAAGATGAGTTAGAGAAGATCAAAGAGCAAGTATTGAACGTTCTCTAAAATGGAATGAAATTTGATTTATGACAACGTATAATGAGTGTTATGAAAATTAAGATAAGTTTACTTTTTGGGATATTAATTTCAGTATTTTCCGTTTTTGGGCAGAAAGATACTATCAAAAATGAATTATTACTTACGAATATGAGAATACAGCTCGAATGTTCGGAAGCGATAGATTCTTTATACAATGGGAATTTTTTAGTCGCCGAAAAACAATTTGGTTGGCTACAAGAAAAATATCCAGAACATCCATTAGGAGATTTTCTTATGGCGCTAAGTCAGCGATGGAAAATTATGCCCAATGAGGATGAAAGAAAATACGATGAAAAGTTCTTTTACTATTTGGCTCAGACAATAGATAAAGCCAAAAAGATGTATAAAGAGGATGGCGATAACCCAGAAGCAAACTTTTTTTTAGCAGCCGCTTATGGTTTTAAAGCACAACGCTTAGCAGAAAATGAGAAAATTATTGCTGCTATTGGTCCATCTGAAAAAGCCTCAGATTATATTACAAAGAACTTAGATATAGCCAATGAAGAATATGGCCCAGAGTTTTTATACGGTATAGGGTTATATAATTATTTTAGAGAGTGGATACCAATATATAAACCATCATTAAGACCTGTGATTATGACATTTCGGAAAGGAGATGCAGAACTTGGCTTGAAACAAATAAATGAAGTTGCAAATCAATCCTTTTATTCTAGAATAGAAGCACTAGTGATGTTGATGGATATTTATAGTGACTATGGTATTTTCAAAGAGGGTAGCAAGGTGAAATCTTTTAAAATGAGAGAGGCTTTAGATATCGCCGAAAATTTATACAAAACATATAGTAATAATAGATATTTCGAAAGTAGGTATGCTCAATTATGCGTAAGTACAGGTATAAATGTTCCTACTGGATTAAAGATTATGAAAAAAAGTCTTCGTGCAGAAGAGGCTAATCCAGGTTATATAAATATAAAAGATAAAAGATATTTCAATTACGTCTACGGTAGTTACTTGTATAAAAATGACAGTACCAGTAAGTCCATACCATATTTAAAAACAATGGTAGAAGTTTCTGAAGAATTAGATATTTTGGAACTTGGTTATTCTATGCATGCACTTTATCATTTGGCCTCGCTATATAAAAAACAAGAAAACACAGCAGAAGCACTAAAGTATTATGAATTATTAGAAGATAATTACAATAGAAGGAAAGGGCGCAAATATGTTGCCGAGCATAAAGAACATTTCAAAGAAGCTAAGGAATATATCAAAGAAAATGGCGAAAAGAAGTTTCTAGGCATTTTTTAAAGATATGTCACCAGAAAAATTGACAACATTATTGAAATCCAAAGCACAAGAGCTAGGATTTGATGCAGTAGGTATTTCCAAAGCAGGTTTTTTAGAAGAAGAAGCTCCCAGATTAGAAAACTGGCTTAATAACAATAGCCATGGTGAGATGTCGTATATGGCAAATCATTTCGATATGCGTTTAGACCCACGTTTATTGGTAGATGGAGCAAAGTCTGTAGTGTCATTCATGTTTAATTATTTTCCAGAAGAAGAGTTAGAAGGAGACATTAAGATTGCCAAATATGCTTATGGTAGAGATTATCATAAAGTAATAAGGAAGAAGTTTAAATCATTGATCACCTACTTAAAAGAAGAAGTCGGTGATTTCTCAGGTAGAGCCTTTGTAGATAGTGCACCCGTTATGGAGCGTAACTGGGCAGAGAAATCTGGACTTGGCTGGATAGGTAAGAATACCTTACTATTAAATAAGCATAAAGGAAGTTTCTTTTTTTTGGGAGAACTTATCTCAGATTTGGAGTTCGAATACGATGCTCCAGTAACAGACCATTGTGGGAGCTGTACAGCTTGTATAGATGCATGTCCTACAGATGCCTTGCATGATCCCTTCAAATTAGACGCTAGTAAATGCATATCTTATTTTACCATAGAGCTGAAAGATAATTTGCCTCAAGAGATGAAGGGTAAATTTGCAGATTGGGCATTTGGATGTGATATCTGCCAAGACGTGTGTCCATGGAATCGTAAATCAAAACCACATAACGAGCCACAGTTTTTACCTAAAGATGGGTTAAAAGAACTGGCTAAAAGAGATTTTGAAGAAATTACCTTAGAGGTATTTGATGACGTTTTTCAGGGTAGTCCTATAAAGCGAACGAAGTTCGAAGGGTTTGTAAGGAACTTAGATTTTTTAAAATAAAAAAGCTGTAATTTCTTACAGCTTAAAAAAATGTTGGGAGAACTAAATACCTAGTCTAATTCTTCTAGATTCTTTACTACAGATTCTATCTATAATGTTGGGGTGTTTAGCACCAAATTCACCTTTTACCCAGTCCAAAAGAGATTTTCTGTCTGTTCTGTTTAATTTTTTAATGGCATGCTCTAGTTCCATACCAAATCGGTGTTTATTAAAACTAACCTTTTGTAAGAGCATTTTTTTTAATTCTAATCCCATGATATCAACGTTTAAGTTAAACAATAATTAATACTGCCGACAGACAGTAATTGACTTTAAAAAACCCTAATAAAGATAGCCTTAAACTGTTCGTCAAATTGTTGGTAACACCATGTTTTGAGTTCTAAAACTTCAGAAGGAGTGATCCATCTGATAGCTTTTCTCAATTCTTTTTCAAAAAGTGTTAGATCAAAGCTTACTTTTGTTAAAATTTTCTTTTTAAATTCCAGCATAATGTAAAAATGTGTTAATTGTTTATTAAGACCAATATATCTATTTATTCGACAAAACACAAATCCAATATTCTTAAATTTGTCCTATTATTATGTACGGCACGATGAAAAAAATGTTTCATATCATTCTAATATTCTCTTTTTTTATTATTAACACGTTATTATACTATTAATAAAAAGGTAAAACAAGCTTTCTTTATAAAAAGCTTGTTTTACATTCATTTTTAATAATTCAATTCATCAATTTCAAATTTAAACGAAGTGTTTGAATA
>JAYJMJ010262361.1:0-14379 GCA_036873875.1 Laminaria ephemera | reverse complement strand
AGTGCCTCGATTTCGATTGTTTCCAAAGTTTCTGGTGAGGCTGTCGCAGCGATTTTTTGAAACGTTTCCCGTTGAATTGGTTGCCTGTTCGAGCAAAGTGCAGTGTAAAACCAACGTTGGAAGAGCCCGTGTTTGCAGAATCTACAAAGTTGGTTGCGTTGGACTGCCCCACCACAAAGTAGACATCAACCTCCTGAGCTACTGCTGGCGAAAGCCCCATGAAGCATAGAGCAAAAGCGAGTGGAATCAACTTGCGAATAGACTTTTGCAATATCGTGCTGATCTTAAACAAAGAGAATTCCTGTACTGCTAAGTAGGGTGGGAGTGTGCGGTCGAAAACTCTACACAATGAAGTTAGCCAGAGGACTTGCAAGTGTATTTCTCTGCGAGTGAAAAGTACAGTGATTTCTATTTGGGCTGATCTGCATTGCGCTTAGGGCAGGTTGAAACTAGCCCCATTGGACATGGCGACGCTCTTGGTTTCTGGTACCTTGTACCCGGTAAACTGAAGCAATCGGGAGACGATGATGGGACGACTTGCAAGTGAACTCGATTCGCAAGAGCGGCGGATTGGATCGGGATGGATTAGTGGTGTCTTAGCCCTTGCTCTTGCGCTGCTGGGGTTGGGCACGGTGTTGTGCTTTTGCTATCCCCAAATTCTTACCGTAGACGCGGCTCGCGAATTTTACGCTGCCAACGTCAATGCTATTCGGATGGTTTTGCATCTGGTTTTGATTGCCGCGTTCGTGTTGGCGTTGTTGAGCGCCATGCTACGTAAAAGCCCCTATTTGGGGTTTGTTGCGATGGCGATCGTTTTGGTAGCGACTTTGGTGGGAGGGTCAAAAGCCGCCAGTCGCACTGCGATGGAAACGGATTGGTTTTTGGGGCTGGACTTTTTCTTCTTGAATTTCGTGTTTCTAGGCGCCGTTTTTGTACCGATTGAACGGCTGCTGAAGAAAAACGACCAGCCGATCTTAAGGTATGAGTTTCGGGAAGACCTGTTGTACTTCTTGATCAGCACGATTTTCGTTCAGGCGTTGGCTTATCTTTCGCTCAATCCCTCACTCTCGGCACTAGCAGCAACCGAATCGCTGGGATGGGTTCGAGATAAAATCGCCAACCAGCACGTGGTCGTTCAATTTTTTGAGATCATGTTCCTGACTGATTTGGCTCAGTACTGGTTCCATCGTACGTTTCACAGAATCCCTTGGCTGTGGAAGTTCCACGCAGTGCATCATTCGGCTCAAAAGATGGATTGGTTGGCCGGATCACGGATGCACATTGTCGAAGTCCTGCTGATGCGTTCGTTCACAACGTTGCCCATGTACGTGATGGGTTTCGGTGAACCGGCATTATACGCCTACATTTTCTTTGTCTATTTGATGTCAGTCTTTATTCACGCAAACATTCGAATTCCGTTTGGGGTTCTGCAATACATCGTTGCCACGCCTCGTTTCCACCATTGGCACCACGGTCTGGAGGAGGAAGCGATCGACGTGAATTTCGCGATTCACTTTCCGGTCATCGACATGGTGTTTGGAACTTTCCACATGCCCGGCCAACGTTGGCCTGACGGTTATGGAGTCGGCGGGCATCCGGTGCCCAAAGGCTTCCTGCGTCAGTTGGTCTATCCTTTTGTCGGCGACAAAGAGAGTGAGACGAAAACGACGAACGAATCGGATTAGTCCAGTGTTCCAGCGAAATTAGAGTTGGAAAATCTGGCCGTTTGGGCGCTAGCCTCGGTTCTAGCTGCTCGAAAAGTAGCCAACGCGAATATGGCTAACCCCAAAGTAGGTCGCAACGTTGCACTGAAAGAACGCGGGCTCGCGGCAGCTAAACGCTTCTGAGTTCTTCAACATTCAAACGCGGCTTGAATTTCTTGACCAAGCAGCTTTGCCAAGCCAGATTGCCGGCGGGCAAATGATCCATTGGAACGGCTTGGACGAAAACAGATTTTGCGACTTGGTTCCAAGCAGACATGTTTTCCTTAACCGCCATCAAGCAGCGACTGAGGTCGAGCGTCTCACCGGCGTAAAGTCGTTTGGTTTTGCTTTCACTCAAAACAAACAGCCCGTTTTGATTCGCAAAGGTGTCGGAGGAAATGTCTTCGATTGGAATCATGGCTTTGAATCGTGGGGCCTTCAGGACATTGGCTCTCGAGCGAGCCGTTTTGGCTTCTTTGCGTAGCTTCAACGTCGCCCAACGATACTCAAGCGGCGAAAACCCAGGCGCGAACTGCATCGCGATCTCGTCAAACCGATTTGCCAGTTCTGGGTCGCAAAGAATTTCATCAACCGTTTTGGCGAGTCCTTCATCGAGCAACTGCTGCCAAGCGATCTCACTGCCGAGCAGATATTTATCAATCTCTTCCCACGAAAACGAAGTTCGCTTGGTCGTTTCAACAGCCGTTAGTTTTCCAGATTTACGCTGACGAAACAGAAGCGTATTCCAGATTCGCGAGTTGCCAACCAGTCCAAGCTTGCCACATGCCTCGATGAAGCAAGCGTTTAATTCAGGGTCTGCGACAACACGGTCGGCTGAATACCCATCGTGAGTTAGCCGGAAGGCTTCGACGATTCCGATGCAGGTTAATTCAAGTTGAACCGCAGCGTAGCGTTCTTCGCTGGCGTTGGAGTCGATGGACTGGTTGGCGACGCCCGGTTTGCTTTTCTTACGAGGCGGTTTGTAAGTGCTTTTAAGTGGTTCCGCCGAACCATTGAGCGGGTCACCAACGCGAATCGTCTCCAGTCGCTCGCGGCCATGCTTGATGTACTCAGCCGACATGTCAAAACCGACAAAATGCCTGCCGAGCTTTTTGGCAACCGCCAGTGTCGTTGCGCTGCCTGAAAACGGGTCCATCACAACGTCGGTCGGGTTAGAGCAGGTGCGGATGATTCGCCCAAGCAATTGCTCGGGCATCTGGCAGCCGTGAAACCCTGCTCGCTCCTTAAACGTTCCAGCGACGCGGGGGATGTACCACGTGTTCTCTTGCGGTTGGAACGAATCGCTTATTTCCTGAGGGCGAAGGGCAAAGGTTCGGTTCTCATCGGCCGGCGGTTCAATGTCGGCCGGCGACCACGAGTCCAATTCATCGGCGAACAATTCGCCTTGGGCGTTTGCTGGAGAGATCATCCAAGTGTCATCGGGCAAACGCCCTTTAGGGTTGGCTCTTTTGTCGTTGTAGACCAGTTCGCGAGCCGATGGGACTCGATTGTCTAAGTCTTCATCTCGGAAGGTAAAGTTCTTTTCGTCTTTGACAAAGTGAAATAGGTGCGCGTGAGAGCGAGTAAACTTCTTGGAACAATTGACACCGAACGTGTAGTACCAGATCACCCAACTGCGACAATGGAAACCGATTTTTTGGCTTTCCAATTTTAGTTCTGCTGCGTATTCATCTCCGATTGCCAGCCAAAACGTGCCGTCAGGTTTGAGTACGTCATAGACAGATTGGATCCAGGTGTTGGACCACTCGATATATTTTTCGTGTTCCAGTTTGTCGTCGTAGACATCGTATTGAAAACCGATGTTGAATGGCGGATCAGCAAACACAAGGTCGATCGAGCCGTTGGGCAGGCCGTTCATCCCGGCAACGCAGTCACCATTGTGAATTTCAGAGATCCAATTCTTGATTTTTTTTGCCATCGGACGCCGCGATTAACTGTTTGGTTTCTTGTTGCGTTGTTGCTGCTAGGGAGTTGGGCGGGATAACCCAATTGTCTGACTGGAACGAACATCAGTATCCCAGATTTGTCGGTTTGGTCCATTGCCTAAATCTTGATGGTCAGGTTTTTGACTATTCACAACGGCCTAGAGCGTTGTTCAGGATCGTTAAAGTCCACAAAAAAAGTGAGCCATTAAAAAATGGCTCACTTGAGTTGGTATCCAGCGCGTTTGGTTTGTAGATCTTAGTTGGTAGTCAAAAAAGTTATCGAGTTGATGTACAAATTGTGAATCGGATGACTATGACTCGCGCTGGTCGCAATCAGTGTTGTCAATCAAGGTGATGCAGTTGCTTACCAACCGCCGCAACTGCGACCGCCACCGTAATGACCTCTGCCGTACCCGCCACCATAGTGTCCGCCGCCTTGGAAACCACCACCGCCGTAGTTTTGGTAAACAGGTTGTCGGTAAACTTGTTGACTATAACCGTAGTTAACCTGTGGCTGCACGTAGTGTTGCTGCTGACCATAGCCACCACCATAACCGTAGGAACGATTCTGGACTTGATTGCCGATCACGCGCCCGGTAACACCCCCGACTAAACCACCAGCGATAATGCCGGCTGCGACTTCATCGTTTTGGCCGCCGATGATTCCGCCGATTACGGCACCGGTCACTGCGCCACGTCGAGTCAAGAGTTGCCCGATATTTTGGGCTTCAAGTGAAACCGTCGTCATTGCTACGCATAGCAATCCCATAATGCTTGCTTTTAAAAACATAAAAACCTCCTGTGTGTTTGTTTTGATAGACCATTAACAACAACGGCCTATCGTTGAACCGTTCAACATGTTTTACGCATATTGCCTAGTTCTAGGGAACGTAAGTCTGGAAATCTGGTAAGCCATATCGACGATCAGGTTGGTGACGAACAAATAGAATACGCTATCCTGCCACCCGTTCGGCATTTGATTGGTTACGGCTTGAGTTCGATTTAGTTCGGAGGTTTAACGCGGCGTTCCAAGTTTGGCGGTAACGTTGGTAAAACTAAGTCGAAAAACACCTCAGACTAAGCAGCTTTCCCAAGAAAGCTTGTTCAAATTTGGGCCTTGGTTGGCTACCTTGGTACGTTTGAATACCAACAGCAAACCACGATCGGTTCTTGCTGTAGTTAATAGATACTTCGTTTGGAAAGACATAGATGCCAACTGCACATCTGGCAATTGATTTGGGCGCGAGTTCGGGACGAGCAATCGTTGGCGTGCTAGGCGGCAAAGATAATCTCGGTTTGAATTTGGAAGAGGTGCACCGTTTTGCACATCACGCCAGCTCAACCCCTGCGGGACCGACTTGGGACCTGACCGGAATCTGGCTCAACGTCATCGAAGGCGTGAAGCAAGGGGCGAGTTGGTGTCGCGAAAATGAAATTGAACTCAGTTCGATTGGCGTCGATACTTGGGGTGTTGATTGGGGGCTCGTTTCCAAAACCGGTGAGCTTCTGGGACTGCCCCATTGCTATCGGGATCCGCAGAACGCCGCGGCGATGGAGCGTGTACTTGAAATTGTTGGCGGCAAGGAAGAGCTCTACCGGCGAACGGGTATCCAAGTGATGGATATCAATTCAATATTTCAAGTCTTCGCTCGGCATCAAGCTGAGCCGGGTCTTTTTGATGCCGCGCATCGGCTGTTGTTCATGCCTGACTTGTTTCACTATTGGCTGTCGGGCGAAATGACGACCGAGCGCACGATCGCTTCGACCAGTGGGATGTTGGCTTTGGAGACTGGCGATTGGGACACTGAGCTGATGGAAATGCTTGGGTTGCCGACGCACATGCTGGGCCCGATCATTGATCCCGGTTCGAAGATCGGTACGTTGCGAGCAGAAATCGCCACTGCAACGAAGGCTTCCAATTCAATCGCGATCATCGCGCCTGGCTCGCACGATACTGCCTCGGCGATCGCGGCGGTGCCTTTGGGAGAGGATTCATCGGCTGATCCGAACTGGGCCTACATCTCCAGCGGAACTTGGTCTTTGATGGGCGCCGAGTTGGGGCAGTCGTTTGCTTCGGATGAATCGTGTGCCGCGCCGTTTACCAACGAACTTGGCCTCAGCGGCACAACGCGATTTTTGAAGAACATCGCTGGCCTGTGGTTAATTCAAGAGCTTAGGCGTCAGCGTGTAGAAGCCGGAGAAGAAGTCACGTTTGCCGAGTTGGCGGACCAAGCTCGCACCGCGACGCCTTACCGCACCCTGATCGATCCTAATGCGTCGCAGTTTGCGGCGCCTGGTCAAATGGCCGAGAAAATCCGCGAGTTCGCGTTGGCAACTGACCAGCCTGAACCTGAAACGATGGGTGATTTGGTCCGTTGCTGCCTCGATAGCCTAGCGCTTTGTTATCGTCAGACGGTTGAGCTGCTCGAATCCACTTTGGACATCAAAGTTGATGTGCTGCATATCGTTGGCGGCGGGACGCAGAATGGCTTGTTAAACGAAATCACTGCTGCTGCGATGCAACGCAAAGTTGTCGCCGGTCCTGTCGAAGCCACCGCGATCGGAAACGTGTTGACCCAAGCCGTCGGCTGTGGGGAGCTTGCTGGGTTACAGGGGATTCGCGAAGTCGTGGCCAGCACGTTTGAACCAAAGGTCTACGAGCTTGAGAAGCTTGACGAATCCTTGGTGCCATCTGATGAAGTTTACGAGCGTTACAAAGAGCTTGTTTCATAGTCGTTCTTGATGATCGACGAGTTGTTGGCAGCGAGTGACGCAATCGTGTCAATTCTATGGCTCATTCCTCCGAGTTGCTTCTTGAGATTTTCCCATGAAAACTGTTTCGACCAAATCCACTTCTTGTAGATCCGTGCTGAAATGCGTCCTGTGTTCACTAAGTTGTTTGTTGATGCAGATTTTGGTGGTGGAGGCTTGTTCCACGTGTTTGCTTGGAGACGACAAGGATTCAACGGTTTCGTTAGTTGACGCCTCGGCAGGCATGTTTGAGATCGGAGTTGGTTTGGGGCCTGAGTCTGCTTCAACTGATGCCGAGAAGAAACTGCTGCGCTCGCAATTTTCTTTTGTCACTCCAGAGAACTGCATGAAGCCTGCCGCTGTTCAGAATGCGAACGGCGAGTTCAATTTTGCAGAGTCTGACCGCTTCATGGACATGGTCGACAAGAACGGTCTTAAAGCTGTCGGGCATTGCTTGGTCTGGGCCAAAGACGATCGGACTCCCGAGTGGTTTTTCAAAGACGGCGAGAAGGATGTTTCCAAGGAAGTCCTGTTGCAACGGATGAAGACGCACATCGATACGGTTGTCGGTCGATATGGCGATCGTATCGATCACTGGGATGTCGTCAACGAAGCGCTCTACGATGGAGGTGAGGAAGATGTTTGGCGGTCGTCAGGATGGCGGACAGCTTGCGAGTCTGAATTTATCGTCAAAGCGTTCGAGTATGCCCACGCCGCCGATCCAAGTGCGATGTTGATTTACAACGACTATCGCAGCGAGTTGCCAGGAAAGCGTGAAAAGCTATTTGAGTTGATTAAGTACCTGAAATCGCAAAACACGCCCGTACATGCGATCGGACTGCAAGGACATTATGAGCTTGATAGTGTGCCGTATGAAGATTTGGACTACACGTTGACCGAAATCAAAAAGCTTGGTCTCAAAGTCGTTATCTCCGAAGTCGACATCGATGTCGTCAAGCGAGGAAAGTGGTGGGCCGACGGTAATAAGCACCGCGAGGAACTTAAGAGTTTTGATCCGTACAAGGACGGTTGCCCGCCGGAAGTCTTGGCAGAGCAAGCTAGGCAATACGAGAAACTGTTCGCCGTTTACGCAAAACATGCAGACAATATTGAACGCGTCACGTTTTGGAATTTGCATGACGGGCAATCTTGGCTGAACTACTTTCCGTGGCAGCGTGAGAATCACCCGGTCCTCTTTGATCGCCAGTCGAATCCGAAACCAGCGTTTTATTCGGTTCGCGAGGTGCTGCTAAAACAACGAAAGGCACTGGGCTTGTTTCCCGTCGAACCTCTTTCTCTGTGGAAGGACGGCGCTCCTGGATTTGAAGATCGGAAGGACGAACCCGAACAGGCCAAGGACTGGTGGGTCAAGAATATTCACAATCCGTCGTTGACGCCTTTCTTTCCAGATCCCAAAACCGCGACGGGCGAAGCGATTATTGTCGTGCCCGGCGGCGGACACCGGCAGCTGGTCTTTGATGCCGAAGGAACCCAAGCGGCAAAGTATCTTAGCGATCGGGGCATTGCCTGTTTCGCGCTCAAGCATCGGCTTGCTCGCGAAGAAGGTTCTCCGTACTCGATTGAGAAGCACGCTCTTGAGGACGGACAACGCGCGGTTCGCTATGTCCGCGCCAATGCAGAAAAGTGGGGTATCGATCCTGACAAGATCGGCATGTTGGGGTTTAGTGCCGGCGGCGAAGTCGTTTCGATGGTGGCTTATGCTGACACCGACGGCAAACCTGACGCTGCAGATCCTATCGAACAACGAAGTGCCAAAATCAATTTCCAAATGCTCGTGTATCCGGGACCGCTCGGGATTCCCGATGCGATTCCCGCTGGCTCGCCGCCAGCCTTCTTACTGGTCGCCAACGATGACGGGGCTGCAAAAGTAGTCGTCAGCTTGTTGGATAAGTTCCGCGCCGCCGATGTTCCAGTCGAGATGCACCTTTTTCGAAAAGGCGGACACGGGTTCAATATGGGGAACCGTTCCAAACTCGAATCAATTCAAGATTGGCCGCAGAGAATGGCTCAGTGGCTGGCCGACAAGCGAAGCGATGACCGCTAACGCTCGATCGAGGTTTGGGCAACGGTTGTCGATCTAATCCTTGTTTTTCAGAAAAATACGAATTTTAATGGCGACTTTGGCAAGCTGTCGCGTGTTAAGACTAGGTGTAGACCGAGCAAATGTCTTGATAAGACAAGCGTTGATCAGCATTCGTTGGGAAAAACGATCAGCAAATGTTGCGTGCGTTGGCTCAATCCAAACATGAGTACGTTAGACCAATTTTGAAACCAATGAACTACAGGCCGAGAATCATGTTGCGAACTGTTTTTGTGTTGTCGTTGTTTACTGCGGTCGCTTTGATTGCCCATTCTTTTGCACAAGGTCCCGGTGGGTTTCAAGGGCGTGGTGGTCCAGGTGGAGGAACTCAGACGCCTGCTCGCGATTTGATCGCCGACTTTGACAAGAATGAAAATGGCCGTTTGGAGAAAGACGAACGCGCCGCAGCATTGGCCGATCTGAAAAAGAATCCTCAACCTCAACGGCGTGGTAAAGGCGGCGGCAAAGGTGGCGGAAAAGGCAAAGGCGGTCCCCGCGGTGGCGGTGGTGAGGTCGTTAAGACCAAACCTGGTCGCAAAGTCACCCCCGCTGACGTTGAGAACTACCCCAGCCATCGGCTCTACGACGACTCGATCATGCGAACGTTCTTTGTTGAGTTCGACACGGAGACTTGGGAGCCCGAGATGGCTCAGCTTAAAGACTTTGGCGTCGACATTGGCGCCAAGATTACTGTTGATGGAAAAGAATACAACGATGTTGGTGTTAGGTTTCGCGGTAACTCATCGTTCTTTACTGTCCAAGCCGGTCAGAAGCGATCACTCAACTTGACGTTCGATTGGGTCGACGAAGACCAGGATATCTATGGCTATCGAACTCTCAATTTGCTCAATGCCCATGGCGATGCTTCGTTTTTACGATCGGTTCTGTACAGCCGCATCGCCGGCGATTTCACCGCAGTCCCCAAAGCCAACTATGTTCATGTGGTGATCAACGGTGAGAGCTGGGGCGTCTACATCAACGAACAGCAGATGAATACCGATTTCATGAAAGAGAATTTCGGAACCAGAAAAGGCGGACGATTCAAAGCACCTCCAGGAGGATCTGGCGGGCGAAGTTTTGTTTACCAAGGTGATGAGCGAGCGGACTACACCTACGAACTAAAATCCAAAGAAGACGATACGACTTGGGAGAAATTGATCAACGCGACCAAAGCCCTCGATCAAATTCCAGCCGATGAAATCGAAACGAAACTAGATGAGGTTTTCGCAGTCGACCGCGCATTGTGGTTCTTGGCCGTCGACAACGTTTTGTTGGACATTGATGGCTATTATGAACGCGGGGCCGACTATGCGATTTACCAAGAGGCTAAGTTTGGCCGGACTTTGATTTTGCCTTATGACAACAACGAAACCTTTCGCGCTCAAAAAGCTGAAGGCGGTGGGCAAGGTGGTCCTGGAGGGCGCGGTGGTCGTGGCGGCAGGTTTGGAGATTTCTTCGGTGGCCCACCAAAAGGCGGGCCTGGCGGAGGAGGACCGGGTGGCCCAGAAGGTGGGCCGGGACCTGGCGGACCTGGACCCGGTGGACCTGGACCCGGCGGAGCTGGGCCTGGCGGCGCAGGCCCCGGAGCTGGTGGACCGGGAGTTGGCGGACCGCCAGAGAGTTTCAGCAAAACGCCTAAGGACCCATCACCTTTTGCACTCGATATTTTTTCGGGACAAGACGAGCCACGCCTTCCGATCATGAGCAAGCTGATGAAAAATCCTGCCATCAAAGCACGGTACGTAGCGCACGTCCGGACGATCCACCAGCAATGGGTCGACTGGAATACCGTCTCGCCGATTATTGAAGGCTATCGAGATCTGATTGATGACGAGATTAGAAAGGACACTCGCAAGCTGACGAGCCTTAAGGCTTACAAAGATGGGACTGGGATGAGTAAAGCGTCTGGCCGCGGTGTGCAGCCAGGCCTCAAAGCGTTCTTCAAGGGGCGAAAAGCCTATCTAGATAAAGTTCCTGAGCTGAAGCAGCCCTATCCTGAATTTGAGTCAGTGAAGGTCGATTCTGGAAACGTGGTTGCCAAACTCAAATCGAAAACGACTCAGCCGGATAAGGTCTACCTTTACTGGGCCACCGATCGGCTGGCAAAGTACTCGCGGACGGAGATGCTCAAAAATGGTGATGATTACTCGGTCGCCATTCCAGCTGAAGCTCAAGGCAAGCAACTCTTCTATTACGTTGAGGGGCGAACCAACGACAAATATTTGACGACCAGTTTTTATCCCGCCACGGCTGAAAGCAGTCCGCTTGCAACCGAGAAGCCACCCAAGCCAGCAGTCAAACCGATTCCCAAAGCTGAATCGACTGATGTAGTAATCAACGAAGTCATGGCGTCAAACGTGAAAACCATTGCTGATCCGCAGGGCGAGTTTGAAGACTGGATCGAGTTGGCCAATACTTCCGGCAGCGACGTTGATCTTTCGGGAATGTACCTTAGCGATTCGATGGCTAAGCCGCTCAAGTTTGAATTTCCCCAAGGAACGAAGATCAAAGCGGGTGAGTTCCTGATCGTATGGGCCAGCGGCGATCCGAACGAGGGTAAACCATCTGCAGGGCTTAATGCCGGGTTCAAGCTCTCCAAGAAAGGCGAGTCAGTTCTGTTGGTCAAGGCGTCTGCCGATGGCAGCAAGCAATTGCTCGATTCGTGCGAGTTCGGAGCTCAGACCGCTGATCGATCGTTCGGTCGAACAGCGGCTGGTGGGCTTAAGTCTCAAACCCCGACTCCTGGCAAGAAGAACTCTTTGTAGGGTTGAATCGTAGATGCACCACAAGAACTCTTGCGCTACTGCGCACGAGTTCTGGTTGGTTGGTCTGTGAACTTTAAGCGTAGGTCTGGGCAGATGGAAGAGCGCGTCGTTTCAGGAACGCTCCCGTCTATTGCTGGCGAGCAAAGTCTATTGCGGCTTGAAGGGCGTTCCTGACTTGCGGGCTGTTCTTCCAGCACGTGGATCCCAACATATCAGCAACAGCAGTAGCGATCTCCGCTGGCTCATAGTCGCGAAGTTCGGCGCAGCTGGAGATGCCGATTTCTTCAAGTCGTCGCAATACAGTTGGGCCAATCCCTTTGAGTTTCAGAAGAGAGGTTGCTTCTTGTTGTGAGAATGGCATTTGATTTACTTTATCGCATGAAATAGTTTCAGCTGTAACTATACCAAGAATAAGGCGGCGGCGAGAATCTAGTAGTCCCGCACGGCAGAAGTGGTCGTGCATTGACGTGTCTGTCGGATTGAGTCTAGTCAGTGCGACAAGTTAAGATTGAAGCTTTACTTGAGGCAAGGGGCAAGCCAAATTGTCAAAGCAAGATAACCACCGAGTTGAAACAGCGAGCGCAGTGGACGCTCCGTCAGACGACGGGACTGGGCACTCGAATCGCAAGTCCGTCTCGCGTTTTAAGAAACGTTGGTTGCTGTACTTGTTGCTGCTGATTGCGTTGGGGCCTTATCTGTTCTTTCGTGCGACCAGTTTTTCGAGAAAGATTCAGACGCTCGAACTTGAGACTGATGTTCCGGCGACCGAGTTTGATGGGACGATTCGCGTTGCGACTTGGAATATCGCCCATGGTCGCGGGGCGACGTTTGATAATTGGGCTGGCGATGGCGATTCAAAGCAGAAGAGGCTAAACGAGATATCAGAGCTGATTACTAGTTTGGATGCCGATGTGGTGGTGCTCAACGAAGTCGATTTTTGTTCGACTTGGAGCGGCGGGCATGACCAGGCGGCGACGATCGCCAAGCTGACCGGCTATCCTTATCTCGTCAAACAATCGAACCTTGATTTTGGTTTCATTTACGGACGTTGGCATTTCGGTAACGTCTTGCTGAGTCGATTTCCTGTTTCCGATGTTGAGGTTGTCGAGTTTGCTCCGGTCAAGCAATGGGAAAGCTGGCTGGTTGGGTGTAAGCGAGGTTTGGTCTGCTCGGTGGAGTTGGATCCGGAGCATTCGGTTTCGGTCATCGGCCTACATCTGGAATCGCGAAGCGAAACAGTTCGAGTCAAAGAGGTCGCCGACGTTGATCGTGTGGTCAAGCGTTTGGCGTCGCCGTTGATTGTGGCTGGCGATCTGAATACGACTCCGCCCGCGGCGCCATGTTCGAACACCAGTGCAGATGGCCGAAACGCGTTTGAAGAGCTTATTAAGGCAACGGGATTGTCTTACTCCCCTGCCCTGGCCCCAGCCGAACACGAGCTTACGTTTCCGGCGTTTGGGCCCAAGTCAACGATCGATTGGATTTTGTTTGCGGATCCGAAAATTTCGTTGCTTGATCAAAAAGTCCTACCGACTCAGTTGTCTGATCATTTACCTGTCGTTGCAGAGTTTAGGGTCGAGTAGTGAGGTGACTTACGCGACAAGATTGTCGAAACCTTGAAGCTCATGGTTGTTCCTAGGGTCAATTACAAATTCAACTTGGACGTTAGACGTTTTGATAACTTGCATTGAGCTTCAGGGCCGCTAACCTAAGTCGGTGTTTTCAAGCCAACCTTTGACTCCTGGGACGGTCCATGCTTCGTTCGTTTTTCAGTTTGCGGATCAGGTTTTTTGCGGCCAGCCTGTTTGCGTTGTCGCTTTTGAGTTCAGTTGTTGTCGCAGATGAGCTGCCGAACATTCTGTTTGCGTTTGCCGACGATTGGGGGCGGCATGCAAGTGCGTATGCTAAATCTGATGGGCCAGGTTCAGAGAGCGATGTGCTGCAAACGCCGAACTTTGATGCTTTGGCGAAATCGGGAGTCTTGTTTCGCAATGCCTTCGTTAGTGCACCGTCCTGTACACCGTGCCGCAGTGCGATCTTGTCGGGGCAGCATTTTTGGCGAACCAACACTGGAGCGATTTTGCGGGGTGCCGTTTGGGACGATTCGATTCCGGCTTGGCCATTGTTGTTGAAGGACTCTGGCTACCACATTGGATTCACTTGGAAAGTCTGGTCGCCCGGCACACCGCGAGATGCACCGTATGGCGGCGCCGCCAACGCGTTCACCAAACAGGGAACTTCGTTCAACGGGTTTTCACAAGCCGCCACCAAGATGGTCGCTTCAGGGAAGTCGAAGCAAGAAGCCAAGGAGAAGCTGCTGGAGCAGGTTCGTGGTAACTTTCACGATATGTTGGCTGCTCGCGAGGAAGGCCAGCCATTCGCATACTGGTTTGGGCCGACCAACGTTCATCGCAAGTGGATCAAGGGATCCGGTAAAGACTTGTGGGGAATCGACCCTGATGACTTGAAAGGTAAACTGCCGCCGTTCCTGCCCGATGTGCCAGAAGTCCGCCAGGATTTTTCTGATTACCTTGGTGAGACGCTTGGGTTTGATGCGGCGCTGGGAGTCTTGGTTAAAGAACTGAAAAAGTCGGGTGAGTTCGATAACACGATCATCGTCGTCTCGGGCGATCATGGGCCCGCCGGATTTCCACATGGGAAATGTAATCTTTACGATTTTGGGTCGCGAGTTTCGCTTTCGATTTCCGGGCCCGGTGTCGTGGGCGGACGTGTGGTCGATGACTTTGTAACGTTGCCAGATCTGGCTCCAACGTTTTTACAATCCGGCAAAGTAGAATCGCCGGCTGTAATGACGGGTAAGTCGATCTGGCCAACGTTGGTGTCTGAAGGAACCGGTTTGGTTGATCCGTCGCGAACGCAAGTTTACATCGGTCGGGAACGGCATGTTGCTACAGCTCGAGCTGGCGGTTTGCCTTATCCTCAGCGTGCGATTCGAACCAAGGATCATTTGTTTATCATCAACTTCAAGCCCGATCGTTACCCGTTGGGCGATCACTACAATCTGGGAACCAAGGCCGAGCCCAGTGTCGAGGATTTGACCAACAGTACATACAGTACTTTGCCTGATGAGGACGCGGGCCCAACTAAGGCTT
>JAYJMJ010262360.1:0-35869 GCA_036873875.1 Laminaria ephemera | reverse complement strand
AAGAAAAATTAGTTTAAATGAATCGGACTAACCCGCAGCTAAAGCAACGGGAATGCGTCCTTTTAGATCCGTTCAAAAAAAACACACTAAAAAAAAAGAATAAAAAAAAACACCTACTATGAGGTGTTTTAATTGTTGTTTTTGTTAGAGATTTAATGTTAAATTAGAGAAGGCATCCATAACAATATTAGTGTCCTGAATATCCAGTTCTCTGATGTTAACTAGGGATTTTTCTTGTAAAAGATAAATTTTTTGAATCGTTTCAATATCGTATGCCAAAAAATCATTTTCTGATTCTGACAGAAAAAGTTCAAAATCTTTGTTGCTTAATCCAAGAATGGCAAGTTCATTTGAAAAATTAAATGACTCTTGACCTTTACCCAATACGTTTGGCATTATTTTCACCCTATGTTGTTTTAAGAGTTTATATTATATCAATCTTGAAGGTATTTATCAACGTATTCATCACATTGTTCTACAAGGCTTGGGACTAAGTCATGTTGAATAATGAGTTTACGTTTTACAAGTTTTGGATCAAGTTTTTCATCTACAATTAATCCTTCCACAATTTCATTTAAAAAACCACGAGAGTAGCGGTTGTAACCTGTAAGGTCAATAATGAGTTTGTCAGAACGACGAAGTAATGGCAGCACAATTTGTGCTCGAACTTCTTGACCAGAAATTCGATTTTCACTATGAGGATCAGGATCACGATGACCTGGTTTTTTACCATTGAGTTCTTTCATGAGATTGATGTATTTAATCATTAATTTATCCTTTGTATTATTTAATTATTGTAAAATGTTGTTAATTTCGTTAGGTGAAAATTGGCGTTTGAAAAAGTGTTGAAAGAAACTAACGTTAGTATCGGGACTAAATGAAGAAATCGTAATTTTTTGTTCAATAAAGCGATTGAGAATTAGTGAATCTAATTGATTGAATGTTTTGTTGTTAATATCTTCAATAAAATCGTCATTAATAACAACACCATCATTAATGAATCGTATTAGCGCAAGAATTTTATCAGCTCCACTAATGACTGTAATTCGTCCCTCTACTGACTCTATGCCAGTAACACTCAAAGGAATTCCCATAATAATGTCACGAACAACATCTGTAACAAAAGAATCAGAAATGTCTTTATTTTTTTCTATTGTTGAAATTGTTTGATTATTGTATCGTCGATGAAGACTGCTTATCGTAATTTTCTGATTATTGACGGACGTGTTTTGAATTAACATTTTTTCAATAGACCTTTGAATTGATTTGAATTGATTTGAAATAATTATATCAAAAACCTAGACTTAATACAAGAAAAAAGAAAGCAAATGCCTTCTTTAAAATAGATATTTTGATTGTTTTATCTTCTTAAAATATTTTTATTTTTTTGTTTTAAATTTTTAACGCCCTCATCAAGCTCTTTATTTGCTTGTTCTATGATTTTTTGTGTTTTTTGAACACCATAATTAATAGTTATTTTGTTAGAATTATAAAAAAGACCGTTATTGATGTGATTAGAAGACACTTCGTTAAGTTTGAAAACATCACTGCAGTATTCTTTAGCAAACTGGTTGATTCCTTTTTCCATTTCAGGTGTAAGAGCATCAACTTTTTCAAGGTCAATCTCTTTAAGTGGAGTAAGATTTTTAATTTTGGATTTTGAAAAAGCCGCATCTTCTTTCTGGACGTTA
The DNA here is from genome assembly GCA_036873875.1 of Laminaria ephemera. Lineage (NCBI taxonomy): Eukaryota > Phaeophyceae > Laminariales > Laminariaceae > Laminaria > Laminaria ephemera. Next base: position 34,178 of record JAYJMJ010262360.1, on the reverse strand, counting down.
TTTAATTTGATTTCTGCTTGTTCAAAACCTTCAAGATCATCATTTGTCCTAGATTTGTTTATACGTCTAAACCAAGTATTCATTGAAAGAGTTAAAAAATCAGTTGCTTCTTCGACATGATTTAGTAAATTTTTAGCAAATTCAACCTTCTCTTTTTGGTTTAACTTACTGAATTGTTCTTCGAAATGATAGATATGTGCGCTCATGGTTTTTCCTAAATTATTAAGTAATATAACAATTATAACATAAAAAAGACAAGGAACAATAAAAAAGCACTTAATCAAACTAATGATAAAGTGCTCAATATTTTAAATTTATAGAAAACATCTTTCTTAAATGGTGATTATTTTTAAAATAAAATAATGGTTTCTGGTTTTTGTTTAGCCATTTGTTCAATTGTCCAATGTTTACACTCTTCTGTTTTTCGTGCTTTTCCACAAGTGATTAAATCGACATCTTTATTGGCAATAGCTCGAATCATAACAGGTCGCTTTTCTTCTCCAATGAAAAGTTCAGCATTGTAATACATTTGTTTTTTATAGCTAAAAAACCATTGAATATTGATAACTTTTACTTTTCCAAGAACATTTCCGTCTGAAGATTTAAGTTGCTTGTCTTCAAGACTTTCTTTAATATCTTTAATTCTCATAAAGTTTCCTTTGTTTTTACGTATTTAAAGTATAGCAAGGTCTTTAATATTTACAATTATTTTTAAATTATATCTTATGAAAAATTGTAAACAAAAAAATTAATAACTTTCAGGGTCAGCATGTCGTTGCTCTATGATAACACGAATATATTTATCAAAATGATCAAGAAATGCAGTGTTTGTTTCATTTAAGATTCCTCGACAGCCACAAGGCTTATAATTACCCTCTTCCATTTGTTTAATACAAAAGAGAATCATGTTTTCTACTCGTTCGAGATCTTCTGAATTATACAGTAAGAAAAATGTTCTCTGATGTGTTGAAATGTATCGGACAATTTGAAAGACCATATGTTCATGACGAAACTCACCCTTTTCAACTTGTTTTAATAGTTGATAAACATATTCAGTCAATGGAATTAAATGACTGTTGATAAAGGGGTTTAGTTCTTTTTTAGATAGCATAATAATTCCTTAATAAATGTATTCTTCTGGGTTGTTGCCCAAACATTTATGGATTTCATTGAATACATTAAGAAATGGGTCTTCATGATTAAACCATTCTAAGATTGTATCAATACCATGTTTTTCAATGACAAAAGAGTAATCGTCTTCAAAACCGACAGGAAGAATATAAAAAGATTTTCCCTCAATAAATTTAACGTTTTTGAGTTCTTCAAAATCAATAAAAGTTTCAGCTTTGTAAATGGAAGAATCAGTGCTGTAAACGTAAGCATACTTTGTTTTTTGAATCTCAAACAGTAAAGAAGTACTGCTACCTAAATGATGTTCTTCTGAATGAATAGAATCCGCTTCAATCACTTTTTGAACGGAGAGATCAGCTTTTGTTGCACTGCCTTCTGTCATTTCTTTATTCATGAAAATAACAATTCGTTTATCCGTTGTTTTATCAACAAAATCTTTAGAAATACTGTCTTGAACTAGTGGCATATTTTTGCTCTCTTTGTTTTTAGAATGAAGCTATTATATCAAAAAAAACTATAAAAATAAAGTAATTATTGAATTACAATTAATTTATAATTAACATCAAGACTTCTAATTTGATTGTATACAGACTTAATCTCATCTTTTTTTTCTTTCAAGTTAGTTAACTTTTCAATAATTTTAACTTCCGACTTCATATTGTTTCGCTCTATACATTCTTTGATTTTCCCATTGTCAATGTCAACAGTTTCTTGATCAACAAGTTCGAAACAATACATGAGTTCTGTTAATGGCATTTTTAGCAATTCTTTTGCTGACAAATTGATGTCTTTAAGTCTTTCGGGAACATTAAGATTGTTTACAGAGTGAAAGAAATAGTGTTTTTCATGAATTGATTCTTTTAAATTGGCTCTGTGCTCCCATCCATTTTTTACTGGTTCAAAAGAGGCGAAATCTTTATTATCAGCAAGAAATGATCTAAGAATAAAATTTAGATTTTGAGAAACACCTTGGAGTAATCTTGCAATAACAAGTGTTTGCTCTTCTTTTTCTTTTGATAATTCAAGCGATTTTTCTTGTAAAGTATTAAATATATCAATATTGAATTCTTTTAATTTTGCTTTTTCTTTGGACAATGCTTTTGCTAACATTTCACCGTTTTTTGGAAGTTCACTTATTTTATTTTCGAGATCGTGACGAATGCCATAGTAGTCATCGGCAGAGAGTTCAAATTGTTCATAATCAAAAAGCATGTAATGTTCATGATGTGCGTTTGCTTCTTTTTTTAGAAGATGAAGTTGTTGTTGAAATGATTTTTTAAACTCATCATATTTAATTTTTGTTGAAATAACATTGTTGAGAAGTGGATAAACACTTGTTCCTTTATAAAGTTCGGAAAAGGCATAAAGTGAGCGAAAATGTGATTGATATTCAGTTGATGAAATGTATCTCATGATTGAGTCCTATTTGAAAATATATTAAGTATATTATAGCAGAAACAATATCCAAGTGCATCTTTTTTTTGTAATTTCTTTCTGGATATTTAATTTATGATATAATGAATATGTATAGAAAAATGGAGAACAAGAAATGAAAAAAAATTCAATGGCAGAAATAACACAGTTTGAAGCACAAGATGATGCAGCGTTGTTAACACAAATGTCAGACAAGGTAACAGATTACATGGCAGAGAAAGGGAAGGCTATTCTTTTTAAAGATGGAAGCATGATAGAGCCAGTTGATGAATATGGCGCAGGTAATGTATCTATTAATCCGAAGAAAGAATTAGAAGTTGAATTAAATGAAGTATATGAAGATTTTAATTCAAAAGAAGATGGTTACGTATTAACAATAAAAGATCAGTCAGGATCTGATATAATAGAATCTCCAAATCACTACAACATTCGTTCATTATCATTAAGTGAAGAAAGAACAGGTTTCCTGTATGAAACAGATGAATCGGGTCAATCAATGGCAAGACACTTAAACCAAGAAGAATTAAAAGAACATATGTCGGAACTTGGCTATAACGAAGATTCAATAAAAAAATTATCAAATGTTGTAAAAGAAAAAAACGATGAGCTGAGAAATAAATCAGTTTTTAGCTTTTTAAAAGAAAAATTTGGTTTTGGTGGAGAATCAAAGCCAGAAGTAAGAAACAATACCAAAAGAAAACTAAGAAAATAAAGAAAACTAAGAAAATAAAGAAAACTGTTAAAAAAAAACCGCATCGCTTGCGGTTTTTTATTTTTTATGATAAAAACAACAAAACAACAAAATAACAAAAGGAACTTAAATGATTCGTTTTTTAGCTATAATACCAATTAAAATATATCAGCATGTCATTTCACCAAAAAAAGGGTTTAGGTGCGCTTACAGTGTAAAAAATGGTGGTTCTGGCTGTAGTGGTGCAGTGATTGAAATAATAGAGGAATCCTCTATATTTAAATGGAGAAAACTTATAAAAAAACGTTTTTCAGAATGCAAGGAAGCGAGTGAAGAATTAAAAAAAGAAAAGAAAAATGGAAAGTGCAATAAATGTAAGAAAATGAATGTTTGTGATGGTGGATTGGATTGTGCAGATTCAATGGACTGTGATTGCGGTGACATAGGTGATTGTTCGCCATAAAAGAAACCTGATTACAAGCAGGCTTCTGTGAATGCGCCATTCATCACCCACCAAATCAAAGATTATGGTCGGAGAGTTCTGGAGATCACTTCGTTAAAAATAAAAGCCACTCATAAAAGCAGCTTTTTTTGTTATTTATCGAGACCTGGTCGCCAATCACTTCCTATCTTAGCAGCATGTTCTGCTGCCATGACAGTATTATCAACACCATCAAATCGCAATGGTAAACCATCAGGCCACATCCAAGAACCAAAAGTGTTTGATTGATGATGAAATTTCCATTTAATAACTGGTGCACCAAAGAAACCAAAGCGTTTGGTTATTGTTTTTTCAAAAAAACGAAAGTCATGGTTTCGAAATTCAACTTTACTTCTTGCATGAAGTAGATTGAATGTTTCTTTTCCATGTGCGTCAAACATTTTAACATCAGTAAGTTTGGACATAATTAATCTCCTAAGATAGATAGATGTTCTGGTGGAACATGAGTAGCATGAAACACACCATTTTCAGTAATAAAAAATGAAACAGGTGCATCTTTTTTAACAACAAGAATCACAGGTTTTTCTTTTTTAGCGTGTCGTTTGCCGACATTGACAGCCGTTTCAATGTCTTTAGACAAATGAACATAGTGTCGTGTTTGTGGAAGTAAACCATTTTTCATGATGCTCTCAATATATGCGGGAGAAGTACCATGATAAAGATCGTGTTCTGGAACAACAGTATCGAATTTAATATCAACACTTGGATGTGAGTGCCCTTGTGTGCAACGCACAAATGACCAATCAACAGTATGAGAATAACGCTTAATGTCGTTACCTAAAATACATTGAAGATGATCAAGAGTAAAAGTTTCAACATCATGTCGTTGAATTTGTTTTTTACAATGGAGATTGATATTTTGGATCAATACAGCTACATCAGTCCAGCCTTCTTTATCAAGTTCAATCTGAGCTTCTTCTGGCTTGTGACGCAAGAAAAAACAAAGCATTGTGCTTAATTTTTTTTCTTGTTTTCTTGTTAACATAATTTATTTCTCTTCTTTTTAGTTGATACAAGTATAACAAAAAAACAAAAGAAGCACAATAAAAAAGCGACGATTAAAGATGCTTTTTGTTATGATTTAGGTAATTCTTTATGAATAGTTGGAAATTCTCGGAAAGAATAGTCAGCAACAGTGAATTTTGTTTGTCCATATCTATCTGTCTCATCAAGATATTGCAAGAAGACACAGTTCCGAGATTCGGGAATAAACTCTACTTTGCATCGGAAATATTTTCCTTTGTTACTGGAATGTTCTAAAAAGACAATGTTACCAACTTCAGGTAGGTTTTTTTGAAACTCAATCAAGTCTTCTTGAAAGAGTTCTTTTTGAATGAGATTTTCTTGATGATACCAGCCACGCTCAACATCATTATAAATACGATCCAATTCTTTCCAAGCAGGGTTGTCATCGGAGCCACCAGAATAAGGTCGAGTAATATCAGTTTGGAGGTTGTGCTCTTTGCCTTCTTTTCTTAGTTGCACACCATACGCAAAAGCATCAAAATCTTTTAACTGATCAGTGTATTGTTCTCTTACTATTTTTCTCATTGTGTTTCTCTCTTAGTGATGAATAGTTGTGTTTTTAGAAATCTGTTTCAATGTCTTACGAATTTGTCTTTCTGTTGGTTTCGTTCGGAAATATTGAGAAAATGTTTTTGAGTAAAAAATGCCCTCTTCCTGTTTGCTTTCAAGAAGGTAATAATTGTGATTTCCTTGGACATAGCAAAGATTTGCAAATCCAAAATCTTTAATAGCTGTCTTTCTCATTAAGTTATCCTCTGTTTCGTTGGGTTTAAATTATAACAAAATGGTAAAGGAAAAACAATATTTTAAAAAAACTATTGAAAAAACCCATTATTGAGATATATTATATTCAATATTTAAAAGAAAAAGGTTTTATGATGGAATTAAAGAAGATAATAAATAATTTGTATGGTATTGAGCTTAAAGAAATAAAGGATGAACATATTTTATCGGAATATTTATTTGCGGAAAGACTTGAAAATGAAGTAACCTTAATCAAAAATCAAAAATTAAACAAAAAAGAAAATCAAAAATCTCATGATTTGTTGATAACGGAAGTTTTAACTGCCTATATCGAAAATGCAAAAACAATAAATATAAATACAAATCTTATGAAAAAAAGTTTTGGGGCTTTTTCTAGTCCAAATGGGGTCTATTTGGGGAAAAAAGGTGTTGCATTCGGTGATTTCGCATTGACTAAATTTTTATGGAAAATAGATTTAAGAATATTAAAGTCTTTTTTTAAAAAAAATAATGATATAACAATATCATTTTTGATGGATTTGTCAGGGTCTAATGACTTGAAACATTTTGTGGGAGTAAATTCTGGTTATTTATTTGAAAAACCACTGGAAGAGTGTCCAGATAATAGTCTTTTAATTGATAAAAATTTCAAGTCTTCTTTGCTTGTAGAAATGAATGAAATTATCCATATTAAATATTTAGCAAAAAAAATAAATACAGAATCATTGAATAAATTACTAAATAAAGCGAGTAGCGAACGTGAGAGTTATTACGATGAAGAAAACGATGAAGCCCTTGAGTCATTATTAAAAATAATAAGCGTGGATGATTTAGGATTGCCAAGTTTGGATGTAATTGGCTTTACGTGTTTTTTTAAGGCAAAAAACAGGTGTGATGTAGGTTATGCTGAAAGTATGCACAACTTACATTCTCTTCATCCAGAAAGTGATTTTAGTGAATTAAAAAAAACAACAAAAAAGCCTTTTTTTGTTCAATTACCAAGAGAGCGTTTAAATAAAAAAAGCCTCGTAAATAATTTTAAAAATTTACATGGTTTAGTTGAAAAAATGAAAAAAACAGATTATCAATTAGTATTGTTGATAGATGATGAAAAAAATATTAGAAAAAATGAAGCAATTGTTTTAGAAAAAGAAGTTCTTGATCATTTAGCTTGGTCTATAAAAGATTCTCGTGGTTCTTTTTTAATTTATAATCTATTAATGTTATTAAGAAAAATATCATTAAGTAGTTTTATAGGATTATCTTTTTTAATAAAAGTATTTAATATAAAAGAAGATAAAATAAAAAATGATTTTGAATCAAGAGTGTTAGAACTTAATTTTCAAGGAAAATTACATAATGATTATTTAAAAATATTAGAAAGAATGCCAGCAATTCACTTTGATAAGGTTGAAGAATTCGTAAAGGAATATCCAGATGTAATAGATAAAAATGGAAAGTTCACAGAAGACGGATTAGATTTATTTGAAATGAATGTATTGTATTAAAAAAAGCACAGATAGCTTCTGTGCTTTTTAATGCGTAATTATTCGCTGTAATAAATTTCTTTGACCTGTTCCATGATAGGAATGATTAAGTCATAGATTCCGTGATGAAGAGTAATGTCCCCTTTTGGTTTCCATTCACTTGTAATAACTTTATCGACACAACGAAAAACAGGATTGTCTTCCTTGTCAATATTAACTTCATCATAAATAAAATGAGTTAATTCATCAGGATTGTCGCTGTATGTACAGGAAGTTAGTGGGCGTTCTTCTCCTAAATAATCCCAAGGATGACAACTATTAGGATATTTTTCTAAAATTTGATTTGAAATAGCATCAAATGCATCAGCATCTTTATCTTCTTTAAAGCCTTCATTCGCTTCAAAACTAAAAAAATGTCCTAACCATTCAAGCTCACGATCTGTTAATTCAATGGTTTTGAAGTTATCAACAGGTGTTAACTCAATATCATTTTGAGATGGGTCATAAGGTAAATTTGAGAATTTGATATCATTTAAGCGCCATTCATTGTAATCATTGAAATTAGGCGTGCCAAATTGAAAATGAATAAGACGACCATCGAGTAAAAACCCAGCCCGACCTTGAAACATTCCAATATCCATGTGAATCATTTCTAATTTATGTTTTGACATTTTAAAAACCCTATTAAGTTAAGTTAGATTGATTATATCAAAATAAATGGTTGTAGACAACAAATAAGCCCAAAGAAAGAGTTTAATTTTTTTAATATTTTTGTTTCATTTTTAGTGCGAGATTAACTAACCAGATATATGGATGACCATATATAAAAAAACAAGATAAAAAAAGGCAGCATAAGCTACCGTTTTTGTTTTTTCAATTAATATTCTTGAGGAAGGCTATCTTTGTGGATTAAAGAAAACTTATAGCAATGATGTTTTTGAGCATTAGAAATAAGTTTATTAATATCTTCAACTTTTGAATAAATTGTTGAACTTTCAGACGTTTGAAAATTTATTAACCCACTAGTATCTTTAAATAAATAAATAAAACCATCCATGCTTTCGCTATAATACAAATAAGATCTTCTGAGAAGGTCAAAGTCTTTAATGTTGGCACTAAAATGAATAACAATATTAAATGTTTGAATATATTCAAGGTCAGCTTCTGTTAGCTGATGATTGTTTTTCCATGCTCTAAATAGATTTAATGGATTAGTATAACATTTTTCATTAATGTCTTCTTCTGAAAATTTGAGTTTAGTTTGGAGTCTCGAACGCATTAATTGATCAAGCGATGCAATTTGTTTTGATTCTTTGATGGATGGGGAGTTATAAGATTCTCTAGTAGTGTCACGAGAAAAAACATGAATGTCCTTGCAGTAATAACGAGCTAAGGCATAGCAATCAACTAAATGATTAATATTTTCGTTGTCATTATCATCTTGGTTACAATACGCAGTCATAAGAGAATAAATCGCTTTTTTAATCTGAGGATTTGTGCCAAATGCTCTCGAATTGTATTCCACAACATAACTAATAAATCCACTTTGAATGAGTCTATTCTTCCCATCTTTTCCATCATAATGCTGGATTTGGATTTGTGCTTCACCTGTCATGTCACAATAGTTAATAGTGATAAGCATGAATTGAGGGAACATAGAAATATTGTTTTTGATATTGGTGGCACAATAATAAGCCTCAATAATGGCGTCAGAAATATATTTGTTATCTTGAATAGAAAGAACTTCCGATAGGTCTTTTTTTTGTTTTAGTGTATTTTTAAAATAAGACTGAAAGCCTTCATAATAAACTTCTCGAATTGTTTTTTTCATTTCTAATGGACTAACCATATTAATAATCTCTCTTGTTTAAGTGGAATAATTTCATCAATGAAAACTTATAAAATCAACAAATAAAAGTAGCATAAGCTACCTTTACTTTAGTATTTTAATATTGGTCTGGCATTTCATCTTTTTCAATTAGAGAAAAGCCTTTGAATGAGTGTGTTTTAGCTATTGAGACAAGTTCGTTAATCTCTTTAACAGAAGTGTAGATTTTTTGTTCATAATTAAATCGACTTCGATCAAGATTATCTTGTGTCATGTGGATAAAACCGCTTTTGCTTTCATCATAATACAAATAAGAACGTCGAAAGATGTTATATTCTTCAATTTTTGCACTAAAATGAATAACAATGTTAAATGCTTTGATGTATTTTAAATCAAGTTCAGTTAGCTGATGGTTATTTTCCCATGCTCTGAATAAATCCAGTGGAGTATTGTAATATTCGTTTTTAATGTCTTTTTCAGAATATTGAAGCACAACGGGAAATTTAGCTGCCATCATTGATGTAAGTCCCAAGATTTTATCTGCTTCAATAATTCGACGGTATGAATGAGAAAATTCTGTTGTTTCTAATCCGTAAATATAAATATCTTCACAGTAATAGCGAACTAATGCATAAAGATTAACTAATTTATCCATGTCATTTGTGTATTCTATACTATTTTTTTCATCTTCATCATAGTTCTTTTCAATGCCACAATAACACTCCATAAAAGATTCAATGGCAGTTTCAGTTGCATCTTTAGCACCATACATTCGAGCATTATATTCAATAACATAATCAACCCAACAGTTTCGAATTAGGTGGTGTTTGTTTTTTTTACCGTCATAATCGTCTAAATACAATTGAAGATCACCACTCATTTCGCAATGCTCAATTCGAACACCAAGAATTTGTGGATAATTGGTTATGTTTTTTTGAATATTAAGAGAACAGTAATAGGCTTCAAGAATTGCTTCGGACATATATTCTTTTTCTTTATTAAAAAAAACAGCATCTCTGTCTTGGTGTTCGACAATGATATTGTCGATATGTTTTTTAAACCCATTAGAATAAACATCATGGATTACTTCTTTCATTTTTGATGGACTAACCATATGAATTGTCTCTCTTTTTTTATTTTGACGCAAAAATTATATCAAAATACGCATTTAAAATCAATATAAATTATCATATTTTTCAACACTAACAGCTTTTACATGAATACTCTGACAAGGGTTTAGCTGTATTTCTTGTTCGATATCTCCATTGATGAAGTCAATTCGACTACGGAAGGTCTCAATCCAGTTAATGTTCTCAAAAATAAGCGGAGTAGATAAGAGAATCTCATAACCATCTTTCATATTTCCCATATCACAATCAAAAGGGCTAACTTGATTGGTTGTGCTCCAATAAATCCCCATGTCTTTAACAGTCGTTTGTTTTTTGATTTTGCAAAGGATTTTGTTTTTAGTATCTTCATCTAGATACATTGATCGATAAATTGTTTTTCCTTCTTTAAATTCATTTTCAAGTTGCTTGAAAATATATCGAAGTCGAAAAGGGAGCCAATGTATTAAGTAAGCTTTTAAATCCCCCTTGTTGTTCTCTGGGTCTCCAAATTGGCTTCCGAAGTCTTCAAATAGGTCACAATCATCAAGAATGCCCGTGCCATGACTTGACCACATATTATTTTTGATTAACCCGTTAATATATTCGTCGGACAGAAAGTGTTTTTCAATTAAAGGTTTGATTGTGTTAAGTTGTTTTTGCATGATAAATATCTCTTGTGTGTGTTTATAATTATACAAAAAACAATTATAAAAAGCAATAATTTAGTCTTTTTTTGATATAAAATATTTTTGTGGTATGTTTTTAAGATAGTTATTAAAAAGGAATTTATATGAAAAAAGGGATCGCTATTTTGTTAAGTATTTTCATGTTTGTAACGGTACAAGCAAGAGATTATGTGACAATTTTACAAGGAAAAAATGGGGCGGGATATTTAATAGCCGCTCCTGCTGGTGTTTCTTTTAAAGAAATAGTAGCAGGCTACAAATTTAGTTATGCTTTGGACACAAATGGCGGTGTGTGGAGCGTAGGTCGAAATCATAGAGGACAATTAGGTTTGGGGGATCAAACAGATAGGAATGTTTGGACAAAGACAGATTTGACAGATGTAACAAAATTAGAAGCAGGTTGGTACCATGCTTATGCATTAAAAGATGGTGTTATTTGGAGCGTAGGCGATAACAGTAATGGTCAAACTGGACTGGGTAGTGCTGTATATTATAATAAATGGACGGCAACAACAATGACAGGTATTACAGATATAACCTCTGGATCAGGTCATGGTTTGGCTTTAAAAGGTGACGAATTATATGTAGTCGGTGGAAATGATAATGGTCAATTAGGTTTAGGCGTATCAGGTTCTGATCAAGATGTAGGTAGTTGGTTGAACACAGGAATAACTAATGTAAAACAAATATCTGCAGGCGCAGGAAGTAGTTATATTTTAATGACAGATGAAACAGTAAAATCGGTTGGGCTTAATACAAGCGGTCAACTTGCTCTTGGTGATTTCAATAATACAAGCACATGGCAAGATATAGGAGAAACGAATGTTGATAAAATTTATGGAGCAAAATTTAACTTATTTATAGTTAAAGAGGGTGTTCTATCAGTATCAGGAAGTAATATGTATTATCAAACAGGTAATGGAAACACTGAAAATCAGTCAAGTATGATACAATCAGGTTTGTCAGATGTTAAGGAAGTTTATACGGATAGAGGTCATCATTTTGTTTATGTGAAAAACAATGTAGGCATATGGCAAATAGGACTTAACAACGGTCAACTTGGGACAGGAGATACAGTTAATGCAGAAAACTGGACTCTGACAAGTCTGGATGGTGTATCGACAGTTGCTTTAGGAGACCAGTATGCAATCTATCTAAAAAAAGGAAGAGTGTATGGAACAGGTAGAAATGATAATGGTCAACTCGCATTGGGAAATACAACAAGTCAATATAACTGGACAGAATCTTTTGAAATCATTGATGATTAATACATACTAAAATAAGAAACAAAAAACCGCAATTAGTTTGCGGTTTTTTTATTTGTTATTTAAAAAACTGAAGTTGTGCTTGGATTTGTTCATTAAATTCTTTTAAGTGTTCTTCTGCATTAAATTCTTTGTCAACAAGAATGGTTGTTTTCACGCCTTTTTTTTGATAACCTTCATTTAATGGAATACGATCATCATAGGAAACTAAAACACTTCCACCAATATCATATTTAGAAATCCAAGCAGGTTTAAGACGAAAATCAGGAATACGAACACCTTCTTTTCTCATTCTTAAATGATGATATTTAACACCAATATCTTCAAGATATTTAACGGTTCTGTCATAATATGTTGCTGATGCTCCTGTTCTGATTCTTACTTCGAATCCCAAGTCATAATACATATTACAGATATCAATAACATCTTGCTTTGGTGTATCATTAAATCCTGCGATAAAGAACTCTTGCCACATTTCGTCAATCATTCGGCTAAGGTATTCTTTTTCAGTTACATCTTTTGCGATGCTTCTTTCAGTTTTTAAATTTTCGATTTTGTGACGAATACCCATTCGATGTGAAGCATCTCGTAGTGTGTCGTCAATATCAAAAATTACAATAGGTTTTATTTCATTAACCCATTCAAGTTTTTGATATATTTCAGTTGTGTCGCCTTCAAATTTTTCAAGTTTTTCAATAACCTTGCCAGTATACTCAAAAAAAGTAAGTAAAAATTGAAAATCATCACTTTCTTTTTCTGTTCGATCTTTCAAAGCATAGATCATTCTATTTGATTTTTTCTTTAATATTATTTCTTCTTTTGTTGTTCCTTTTTCAAGTTTTTTTAAAATTGAATAAATAAAATCAACAACAGTTTGTGCACGCTGTCTTTTGTAAGACAGAGCGATATTTAACTTGGACATAAAAACTCCTGTATTTCCTTCGGTGGGTTAGTATAACATATTTTTTTATTTGAGTAAACAAAAAAGACAGCAGATGCTGTCTTTTAATTTTTTGTTTTACCAAGTATCAGGTTCACCTTTTTCTGAATCTGAATATTCTAGATAAGAACCGCTGTCTGAATATTCTCCTTCGTATTCATAAGTGAATGAAATCATCAAATTAAAGAAACTTAGATAATCGGTTTCTGTTTTATTGTGATAATCCCAAGCATTGTTAAACCAACTCTCATTTTGAGACCATACTGTTTCTGTTATGTTGTCTCCGTCGGGATCAAGCATAGGGTTGTCATCAGGGTCAAGTACATTTATTTCTTCACTTGTCCAAAATTGGTCATAGTTAAAGTCTTCGTCATAGTTGTATTTGACAGATTTCGCAGAAAATGTTCCATCTGATTTTTTGTCTGTATCAACCATATCTACTCTAAATATAGTATCACTGAATAAACTTGGGATTGCATCACCATTTAAGATAAGTGGTGTTGTTATTTTTTCATCTATACAATGCTGAACATCAGACATTCCTCCTATTTTGCCAATGACTTGCAAAATATATTGAATAGAGTGATTTTCTCCTGAAGTAGCACCAGGTGTGTTTTGAGTAACATCGACAAGTTCACGTTTAATACAGCTATAATCTGAAGTTAGACCGTTTTTATAAGCAATAACTTTTGTATTAATATTATTTTCATAACCATCTGCCAGAATTGGATATGACTCTAAAATTTCAATTTTCAAGTTATCAAGAACATTAAACGTGGTTTGATCAATATCATCAAATTCTGCAGACTCACGGATTGTTGTGTGAGCCACATCATCAATAAGATTAGTTGTTTCCGTTGTGTATTGTGTTAATTTTACAATGTCGCTAAATTCTTTGAAATATTTATAAGAAACAATTTTGTTGTTCAATGGATTATTGTCATCTAATAATTTTTTATCTTTCTTTGCTTGAACAATAAGTTCTTTTATTTTGTTAAGTTCATTAGTGTCAATATTAAAGCCTTTTTCTTTGTAATCACTGTAAATATCAGAAACAGTTTCTAAATCTGAGAATTGCTCAATAACACCTTCTTCAAGTAAGTCTTTCATATCGTCTTGAAAATCAGTAAGATCTTCTTTAGTAACATTGTTACAATCAGAAACATTTCTAAAAGTGTAAGAATCCCATGTTAAGTCAGTAAGTGGAGTGATATTTACTTCTTTCATCCCTGCCTCAGTTCTTAGCAGTGTAGGTGCTTGCGTTAAAGTGTATTCTTCTAATACTTCTCCATTATCTTGATCAAAAAGCCCTTTTTCAACGAGAGCAACAATAGGTGCTGTGTCTCTACACTTGTTCTGTTCATTGTTGAGTTCTAGATAATATCGGCTATCTTCTCTTGTTAGTGTTTTTGGTTCATTTTGATCTAAGATTCCATTATAGTTAAGATCAAGAAAAACAGTTGCTCCTTTAATATGACCAACCATTGCTTTACCGTCAATGTGATATTTAAAGCTATCTTTAGAGCTTGTGCTTTCTCCTTCTGAACCGCCACAGGCAGAAAGTGCTATAGCTGATGCGATCACAAGGGCTAGTTGATTTTTTTTCATTATAAAATATCCTTTTTTATGTGTTATCTGTCATATTTTAAAAATATACTTTATATTATCAAAAAAGCAATAGTAAAAAAACAAAAAAGACAGCCGAAGCTGTCTTTGTAATTTGGCGCACCCTGTAAGATTCGAACTTACGACCACCTGCTTAGAAGGCAGGTGCTCTATCCAACTGAGCTAAGGGCGCACTATATTATTTTTTCTTTCAACATTAAAAACGTTAATGGTTGAAATTTTGTAAAGATATTCAAAGCTCATTGCTTCTTCACGAACAACAAATCCATCGTTTAACATTATTTTGATTTCTTCTTCCGAAAAATGATAATGTTTAAGTGCATCTTTTGTGTCATCCTTAAAAAATACAACTTGTGATCCCATGTAACCAATCATTTGGTTTTCTTTTTCCAGTGACAGCATAGTAATATTTTCTTTAGTACTCATCATAACACTCACAAATAAAATCAATTTTAGCAGGAAGTTCGACAAAAACATCAATATCATCGAACAATTCAAAAGTAGTCAAAGAAATGGACTCAAATTTATCATTGTTATAATTTAGTAGTTTATCATTGTTTTCTTTTTTTAATTTATTAAGATTGATTTTAGTAGTAATAGACTTAAATAATTTTAAAACGCCAAGAACCTGCTCATCTTCTAACGTATGCTGGATATGTGGCAATTTGAAAATGATAAATTTGGAAAAACGTTCATAATTAATGAAATAAGTAAGCACATCTCTTTCATCTCGGTTTAAAATGGAAACGGCAATGTTCATTATTTATCCTTTTTTAATTTAATCATAGTAAAATTCACAAAGCATGTCGATTTGTTCTGGTAACTCGACAAGGCATTCTTCTAAAAATTCATGAAAGATGTGGTAATCAATATTTCGATATCGATAATAAGTAGAGTCAGGATTTCGAAAAGATTCACGATCTATTTGATCTCGGTTAAATTCACCTGAATTGATTTTGATTTCTATATCAATAGCTTTTAAAAGTCGCTTAATGTTATCAATATTATTAATTAATGTTTCATTTTTGACTTCATTTGATAGGGATTTGATAAACTCTTCAAGTTTTGTGTAATTAATAGCACAAGTAAACAAGTCATTTTCATCTACGAGATGTATTGAAATAAGAATATTCATCAATTTTTCCTTTTTTGTATTTGGAGCGTGTAACGGGAATCGAACCCGTATCATCAGCTTGGAAGGCTGAGGTAATAGCCATTATACGACACACGCACTGGTGCTCCCTCTCAGATTTGAACTGAGGACCTACCGATTATGAGTCGGGCGCTCTAACCAACTGAGCTAAGGGAACACAGTTGATGCTTTCAAACATCACTGCTTGGTATAAAACCAATTGTGGAAACCAACCACATTTAACTAACTAAAGAGAAAACAACAACGTTTTCTGGTGTGAGTATCAAGTGAAAACCTAAATATTCACAAGTTTAACATTACTTCCTTGCAATCAAATCCTGTTGAAATATTAAATCCTTGTTGTCTTTATCCCTGACAGCGAGAATGATTATATTAAATGATAGATTAAAAGGCAAGTGTTTTTTTTATATTTTTATTCGTTTGCTCACATTGTCAACAAATTGTTTTATTCTTAATCAAGAAATGGGAAAAACAAATCTTACGAGTAAGAAAATTATTGTACTAGAAGTGTGTTTTTGTTATAATAAGCTTAATAATTTAAAAAGAAAGAGACTGAATATGCGTTATTCTAATCAAGTTAGAAAAGACACTGAAATGAAATCAATCCCATTTAGGGATTTACTAGCCATTGAAGAAAAAGAAGCGAACTTTTTTTCATCAAATGAAACGGGTCGAGAAAAAACAACAAACATTTTTATTGATATTAGTTTAACAAATCATTATTTTTCTTCCTTGTTCCCAAAATCAAGGAAAGGCGAAGAAATTAAAGAACTGACAGAAGCTTTTTTTGTGAATAATTTTTTCAAAATCATTGCCGATAAAAGTTGGTGTTTTCGAGACATAGTAGTAAAAAAAGATTGTCATTATAATTCAAAAAATGATAAATTTAATGCGGAATGTAAAGAAGTTGACAGAAAGCGTTATGTAGCAAAAATGCATGAAGAATTTTTGAAAATATCAAATAGATTGATAAATTATCATTATAAAGGTTCTGATCCTTTCTTTTCTTTTAAATACAAAACGGATAAATCAGAGTTTAGTAAATTATTTGTTTTATTTAAGAATAACATTTTGAACAAATATCATAATTATGATGAGTTCTATAAAGTATTTAGACCATTGTTAGATAAAAAGATTGATGATTTTTTTAATAAAGAATTATTTGATTTAGGTTTGTTATCAACAAAAGAAATTTACACAATTTCAAAAAAAGAAACACTTGAAAAGGTGATAGAAACAGGCAGAATGCCAAATATCGAATATTTTAAATACATAAACTTGGAAATAACAAGTAATGGTTCGGTATCGTTGTTTTTTGCAAAATACGACAATGGAATAAGAATAAAAACGGATGGTTGGACACCTAATGATTTAATAAGAGTAGATTTGAATAACTCAGGAGTGAATATTTATCAAGAAAAAGAAGAACACATGATTTTTATCAATGAGAAAGAAGCAAAATCATTTTACAAAGATCGTTTGCACGAAATGAGAAATAAAATAGACAAAGCTTTATCTACCACCTATGAATTTTAAAAAAAGAGAGAAAAATATGCAAAAAAATCGTTTATCAAAATTAGTTTTAAAAAATGAAAGCCATGTTAAACATTCATTTGAGGAAAAAGAAGCTTACCTAGCTGTTTTCTTTGATGGAGAAAAATATTCCATCAAAGACGGTTTAATTGATGCAATGAATCAAATGGGTGTTGCATCTATTAACAATACGGTTGTTTCAAGTGTTTTATTTAAACTAAAATCGGAAACAGAAGCAGAAGGTCTTCAAGGAACGATTAATTCTATTTTTGAAGAATTAGAATATGATTTAATATCAGATCCAGTTCTGCCAGAATCAGAGTCTTGGTTGTTAGCAGAAAACAATGCATTGGAAACTTATATTGGTTCTGCGGTCATTGATGGTTCTATGCCGTCAAATAAAACACTGGCAGAAGAACGAGATAAGTTGAAAGAAGATAAAATCTCTAATGGTGTTTATGGTTTTAATGAATTGCGAAAATATTTTGTAAACGATTTCGTCAACATTAAAGAAGAAGATTTGATTAAAAACGTTGTTGATTTCACAATGAAAGCGACAGATTTTTTTGAAACAAAAGAAGATGCGACTCAATTTGTTTCTTTGTTTTTAAAAGAACAATCAAAATGGAACTATCAAGCTGCAGCATTTGAAAAATTTCGCTTAAATAAACTTTGCACTCATTTAGTTTTTAGATTAGAAAAAATGCATGGTCAAAAAATAACTTATGAGAGCATCTTAAAAACAGCTTATCTATCATCATCTCAAAATCGTAATAGAGAAATGTTATTTGCAGCGAGGGGAGGGGTCGATAACTCAAGTTTTTTATCAAGTTTGCCAGTAGAATTATTTAAAACAAAGAAAATACAGGGTTCAAGAAGTTTAAAATACATTGAAGCATCGAATGTGTTACCTAAAAATATTGAAGATTTATTTAGTCCTAAATTGGAATTTAAGAACGCTTATTACAAAAATGCTCATCGTCTAACACAAAGCAGATACAATATAATTGTTAGAGATATTGATTATGTTAGCTTTTTGATGTGGTTCTTTACTGACTATTTAGTAATGAAAGAAGGTTTTAAATTGTTTAACCGTATCAACTTTTATTCAAAAACAATGAAAGACAAGACATTTGATGAGTTTGTGGAATCATTCAAACTTTAAGAAGAAAAAGAAAAAGAGAGGCTATTAGCCTCTCTTTTTTTGTTTTAAATAAACAACACCGCCCTCATTATTAAACAAATAACCCAAATTTTTCTCATTTGTGGTTGTATTTACCAAAGAATAATTCATGTCATAATCGTATTTGTTACCTAAATCAACTTGTGTAAGATGAACATAAGCATAGTAATTGTCGTTAAAGCATTGATAATGAAATTTATCATAATAAATGTAATCAGAAAGGCTTTCAGTGCTATACCCAATCTTTGAAATCTCAAATTGATGAGACTCAATGCTAAGAATATTCTCATCCCGAAGAACAGAACAGTTAAAAAAAGAAACAAGATTTCCATAATGATCGGTCAAGTCAACATCAATATATAGCTCAACTTGATAATTTGGTATCTTTTTGTTAAGACGTTGAAACTCTTCTTTGAGAGAAATATCAAGCTCTATTCCTGAATACTTATCTTCGATCTCACCTTCTTCTATGAAATGATTAAGCATTCTATGGTTAACAAGACCAGACTCAATACTGCTTTTGATAACTTCATTTTCTTCAATGTTGTAGATTGGTTGATGAATTACATTAGATTGAGAGAGTTTGTTCGCAGTGGAATCATTCGTTGTGCTAATAGCAAAGGTCTGGAAAGGAACGACACGATCTTCTATTACAACATTTTGTTTGCCCTCTGAACTACCAATGGTGTTTTCTTTTGAATATTGATAGCCTATGAAACCAAAGCTTAAAATACCAATACTATATAATATATATTTTTTCACAGTGAGCCTATCTCCTTTAAAGATGTTTTTTATAAAAACCCCATTTAATTATACATTAAAAAAGTTTTGTTTAAATATTTAATTATTTAATTTTGATATGGTAAAAAAATTGAACAGATATTTATTTAAAATGGAGGGTTATTGTGATCTGTTTTTTACAATGTAGAAAGCAAAAAAAAGCGACCTTTTTAGGTCGCTTAGTTATTAGATTCGGTTTAGGTTATTGACCTCTTACCGCTTGTTTATTCGCTTGGCGAATAGCCTTTGAAATCATGTGTGGTGCTACTACGTCTGCGCTACCACCTGCACCGATTGAAAGAACTTCTGGCATTTGGAATTTCTCTGCCGCTTGGTTAATTGTTTCTTGAAGCATGATAGATGCTGCTGCTTCTTTACCAACTGCTTTCGCAAGTGCGCCATAAGCTTTTGCCATTTTAACGATACGTTCTTCTTCTGCTGCCGTCATTTGTGTAATACGGTATGCGTCTGCGTCTGCTTCGTCATTTGCCTTTGTCTTGTTCGCTGCTGAAATCTTAGTGATACTTGATGCTTTCTGATCCGCTGCTGCGTTCGATACAGTTGCTTTTGCAAGTTCTTCTTGGTTATCAGCTTGGTCTTGCATGTTACGAACTTTAATCGCTTGCTGAACTGATTTTTCTTTTTCAATAAGAGCATCTTTTAAAGCTGTTGATGCGCTTTCGATTTTCTTAGGGATTAGAACGATTGGCGGGATGTCAATGTTCGTAATCTCAACAGTTTTGGTTCGGAAGCCAGTCTTAATTGTGCGATCTCGAAGTAGCTTAGATACACGTTGACCAATTTCTTTTTTCTTATCTTTAAGTTCCAGTGCGCCATATTCAAGCGTGATGTTACTCAGGATGTTACGGGTAAACGGTTCGATAACTTTGTCGTCAAGCACTTGTGGGTCACGAATTGTGCCGATAAAGCGTGGTGCTTGCACTGGCTCGATTTGACCAAGAACTCGAACATCAAAACGAACTGTGTGGTTATCTTTTGTTTTTGCTTCAAATGCGCTGCCGTCTTTTTGGGCAGGAACATCGCCTTCACCTTTTACTGTAACAAGTTTGTCATTTTCAGGGTCGATTACCAAGTCCATTGTGTTGTAATGGTAGCCGCCACCGTAGATGTATGTTTCAAGCACGATAGATACTGGGTGAGCTTGTTCTGTATGTGGGTGAATAGCGTAGTAGCCTGATGGGAAAGCTTTATCTACGATACCACGATAATCACGGTTTTTAACAAGTGGAACAGACAAGATTTCATCATCTGATGTTTCAGTAAATGCAGGAGCTTCACCAAACTTAGATTCAATAACAAGAACTTCATTTGCTCGGATTTCTGTTAACTTGTAAGTTTTAATAGTTTTCCACTGGAATCGGTTAATACGGTAAATACCTGTTTTAACAATGTATTGTTGAACACCACGTTCACCACCATTTGCTTGGAAATATTCAAAATCACGAAGCATTTTCTTTTCGTCAACTTTGTCTGACCATTTATCCGCAACAATGTTTTTAGGCATTGTGCCATCAACCGCTTCAAGAATTGCAAATTTACCTGCAGGAACTTCAAAATCTTTAACATGGTCGATAGAAACAACCCAAGGGTAGCCGATGTCATAGCCAAAACCTGGCGGCAGTAATTCTGATTGCTGACCACGTTCACCCATAGATGTTCGTGCAATTAAGTGACCTGATTTTAGAGGCTCGCCCATTTTTCGTGTAACATGACCAGAGTGTTTTTCTGGAACATAGAACCAACCAAATGATGCGCCAATAGTAAGGATACCGACAAGTAATCCTGCAAAAACAGCTTTTTTGTTGGTTGGTTTTTCTGACTTGCTCATTTTTGATGAAAGAAAAGGAGCTGCAATTAGTAGAATGCCAATTGCCCATAGTGCAAATTTAGAAAGATATAGAATACCCATTTATGTGTTTCTCCGTAGTAATGGTTAAGTAGTTAGTTTACATGTTTGCTTCTGCGCTGAGAAGAACTTTATAATACTTAAGTAAGTGAAACAATGCAAGTCTTTTTTTCCTTAAAAACTCTTTTTTTTCGAAAAAAGGTCTTTTTTTTCTTTTTTAAGTTTTTTTTTCTTTTTTAAGATTGTTTTTTTCTTGAATTACAATGCTTTTTTCTTCTTTAAATATATTTTTTTTTAAAAAAAAGATGGTGTTTTTTTAGAATATGCCATTTTAATAAAAAAAACTTATGATACAATAATAAGTAGAGCAATATTTAACCAATTAGGATTGATAAAATGTCAAAAATGAAATTAGCCGAGTCACTAGTAAAGAGTAGAGAAAAATTTATAAGTATATTGGAAAGTGCAAAAGACCAGTGGGAGATAGGAGAAAGATCAAAATATGGAACACCAGTAAGATTGTTTTATGAAAAAAGAAATGATGGTGCAAATCCTTCTGCGACTGTTCTTATAAGTGAAGACATAAGACCAGAAAAGGTAACGGCAAATGATGTTGCTGATTTGCTTTATGATCGTATAGTAAATAAAAATGAAGCAGTTTCAATGGGTATAAACTTTATGTCAGATGATGTTATGACAGGAAAAAGCACAATAAATCCAGATATGATAGAAGCAGTTTTAACTTATTCAGAACCATTGAAGAAATACAGAGAAAAAGTATTAAATAGTCCAAAAGTAAATCTGTTAAGCATGGAGACAGAATTAATAGAGAAAGGCTTTGATGATAATAAATTATTTCATTTGAAAGATGAATTGATAAGTCTTGGAAGAAAAGCCTTGTTGATGAACACAGATGAAGAGGGTGATTGTCCTTTACATACATCAAAAAATCTTGTAAATCATATATTAACAACAAGTTTTAGTGAAAAAATGGAAAAAGAAGGTGGTTCTTTCAAGATAATGCTTGATAAATTGAATGAAGCAAAGTCTAGTCCAGATAAGCCAAGACAAAGAACAAGAAACAAAAATACATTTTAAAAAACAAAAAGCCGCTTGTTAGCGGCTTTTTTTATTTTAGTGCATCTTTGTTAAATCCTGAATTTTGTAACAGAGTAGGAATAAGTTCATAAAATTCAGAAGTAATAGTAGACTCATAAGCCTCTTTAATCAATAACCAACATTCTTTTGATATGTCAGAGTTGATGTCTCTATAAATAGTTCTTGCTGAAGATATAAGTTCTCGACTTCCATATTCCAAATATGGCATATTGTATAAACTACCGTTAACTTTTATCATGTTGTAATATTGATATTGAAAGACATTACTTCTTTTTTCTCCCATACAGACAGCCACTTGGGTTTTTCGATCAAGTCCCATATAAGGATAATCATCGAAATTAGTTGTGTCTAATGGGTTTAAAGTGCCATTTTTTAGTTCTTTAAGTCCATAAAGAAGATGATATTTTGCACTTTCTTCATTATCACCAAAAATAGAAAAGATATTTGCTGCTGAAACAGCGAGAGCTAAAGGTTCAAGCTGTACTTGTTCTGAAATTTCGGTCGATACATATTGTGCAAGTTTGCGGATTTCTTCATAACCTTCGACAAAAGAAGTAACTTGCATGAATGTATCTTGAAGATGTTTATCGTTTTGTGTTGCGTTTACTAATTTATTAAATCGAAGTATAATAGGGTTAGAAACCATTGAAACAACGTGTTCCATTTCATAAAAAGAATCTGTGGATTTATATTTTTCTAAAATGTTATTAAGTTTACGTGATTGTTGCATAAGATTAAGTAATTCTATTTCAATAACTTCTGGCGTGACTTTATTCAATTTTGATATCCTTATATTTAAAACAAAACAGCCCTACCGAAGCAGGGCTGCACTTAGACCACCATTTCCAAAACAGGTTCAACAGTTTCGGAAAGAATCATTTCAATGAAACGTAAGAAAGCTCTACGTTCTGACGGACGTTTTAAGTCAAAAAGAAGCTCAAACTCATCTTCTTCGTCACAAGCTCTTGAATTTGCCCATCGATCAAAATCTTCAACTAAACAACTAAACTCCATTAAATCTCCATCACCAATTCTACGAAGGTAACGTCCACCTAATTCAACGTTATAGCCATGTTCCAAATCAATGCCTAACCATAGTAGCATTTCATCAGTAGTCATTTTAGTATCACGACGACACATTTCAAATACGTTCATTTCTTGATTTTTAATTTTCATACACTCGATTCCTCTAATTGTTAAGTTAAAGGCTCGTTAGCTCAGTGCATAAAAGAAGTATATAAAAAAAGGTCGCATATTGCAACCTTTTTTGTCTATTTTTTTTGTCTATTTTTTGTTTTTTCAATAGTGAAAAAATGCACCTTGATTGACTTCACCAACAATCCCACTTGTGCTTTCATCATTTGTAAAACCTGCGTAGGCAATATTGGCATCTTTGTTCTCTACCTTGTAAGATAACAAATATTTTTGATCTAATTTTTCACCTGCTGCTTCTTTGTAGATTTTTTCAACTCTAACTCTGAGAAATTCGTTTGTGTTGTTGTCTTTACAGTATCGAATTTGTCCTTTAATTGTTTTGTATTCATTGTCAATAACTGCTCTACTTAATGCATACCCTTTGCCTTGACAATCAGAAAACAAAACTTTATTGCCATAAGGGTCAACGATAGTGAACTCCATTTTTTTTGAAGAATTAGCTATTTCATGATAGATCTCATCAAGTTTTTTTTCAATTTTAAATCCATTGTAAGCACCTAATTGATTCCCATAGGCAGAAAGATCTTGTTCGAATTTTTCAAGCATTGAACTATCAACCCCTGCTTCTTGCAATTGTGTGTTGATTTTTTCTTTTTTATCTTCAATAAAAATAACTTTATCTGTCATTTTATTTGATCGTTCGGATGGTAAAAGATTAAACTCAGTTGTTTTCTCATGTTCGTTGTCTGGTTTTGACAAGTCTTTTGTTTCGGTTGTTTTTAAGCTAACATCTTGATCAGTATTTCCAATGATTTTTTCGGTTATGCTACTATCTAAACCATGCTCCATTTTATAATGATAAGAAGAGAACAAGGTTAACACCCCTGTTACAATAAAAAGTTTAAAAAAGTGAGATCTATATTTCATAAAAAAGCCTGTGATTAA
This sequence comes from Laminaria ephemera, assembly GCA_036873875.1. Lineage (NCBI taxonomy): Eukaryota > Phaeophyceae > Laminariales > Laminariaceae > Laminaria > Laminaria ephemera. Next base: position 9,974 of record JAYJMJ010262360.1, on the reverse strand, counting down.
GTATAAATTTAATATGTAAATTATATCATAAGCGAGATTAATTAGTCCATCTTTTTTTATTATATTTTCATGATAAAATGAAATTAACAAAACAGATAGGATTAATAAAATGGATTTTGACACAGAAAATATATATTATCATGGAACAAACAAAGAGTTTGAAGAATTTGAGTTTAAGGATTCATACAGAGAAGGTTTTTTAGGTAGCTTAAACAAGGTGAGGTGTGAAGCGTTCTTTTTTATAAAGAACAAGGCAACCGCAAGTGTTTTTGCTGAAAATCGAGCTGAACATTTTGGTGGTGAAGCGAATATTAAGGAATGTTATTTGTCTTTTAATAAAACGTTGGATTTGACAGGTGGATTAACATATGAAAGATACGTTAACAAAGATAAATTATGTTGGGATACACGAGACGAATTAGTGATATGCAATAGAGAAGTCGGTGAAGAAGAATTAAGTCTAATGAATAACAATGCAGCTTATAAAAAGCTATCAGAAATACTTGGCGTTGATTTGGTAGAAGAAGGAGCAGCAGATTATGATATGATCCCCGTTAAGAAGTCAATAAAACGAAAAGAATATAAATACGATTCAGAAGAATTACTTTTACTTCTTGATAATCCTCAAATAATAAAAAACATCAAAAGTTCAGGTTATGACTCTGTGTTATGCCAAGAACAAAAGTTTGAAGGTAGAGAACTTGGAGAATCAATTGCCGTCCTTTCAGCACAACAAATTATAGAAACAAAGAATTATAAGCCTGAGAAAAAGAAAGTGGTAAAGCGTAACTCGAAAAGTAGGAATACTTTTAGATAAGAAAAAAAAGTCGATACAACTCGGCTTTTTTTCTTTTTATGGTAAAAAAACTTTAAGTGAATCCCTTAAAAAAAGAAAGAAAAACAATTGATTAAAAAATAAAATTTTGTTAAAATAGATGCAACTTAAACAAATGGGAACTAGACTATGCTACTCGAAACAATTTCAACAATTATTGATAAAGAAAAAACACCACTTATTGATGTTGATTATGAACATGGAAAAGTATTTAATCTACTTAATATTGAAAAAGGTTCTTGTCGTGTAGCAATAATTTATGGCGATAATGCATCTGGTAAAAGCTATATAGCCCGTTTAGTTGAAAAAGAATATAAAACAGAAAGAATCCCTTCACGTTCTGTATCAGTGAAAAACAGGACATCAGGTGGTATTGAAAGTTCACTGATTTTTGGTCGAGAAGGTCGTCAATCAACAGGTGCAACAAGTTTAAAAGTAATGAATAAAGCATTAAATAGTGCAGAACAAGATCAATATCGTTCTTTGCTTGTTCTTGATGAACCAAATTTGGGTTTATCAAAACGTTATTCACGAGCACTTGGTATTCATTTAGCTCAACGTATTGAAGAAATCGAAAAACTGGACGTTGTTCTTGTTAGTCATGATGAAGAATTTATCCAAACTTTATTAGATAATTTAAAAGAAAACCCAACAACATTAGGTATCAACACTGATTTGAATTTAGAAGAGTGGTTGCATGATGATGGTGTGGCTTCTATAGAAGATCTTTGTAACCTAAGCGACTTAGCAACAGAAAAACGTAAAGCAATTAATAAACGAGAGAATGAGTGCCTACCACCAGAAAAAATGCAATGGTAATTTAATTTTAACAAAAAGGAATTAAAAATGAAAGAAACCAAGTAAATAATAGGTTAATTTTTAAAAAAAATAATAAAAAAAATATAAAAGACTACTTGTGGTAGTCTTTTTTTTTGTTGTTTTTTCCTATCTGTGTTTTATTAATAAAAAGGACAATAACAAAAAGGAGATATCTGTGAAAATAAAATTTGAATTAAATGGAAAGGCATTACTTGGACTGTCTTTATTGAGTGCTGGAATTGCGTTTGGTGATTTTGTCACATTAGTAGATGCAAAAGGTTCAGGAGGTGTAACAGTAACATCAGGAATATCAGATTCAGAATTAACAGATGCGATAGATAAAAAAATAGATGAAATAACACCTATTGGTTCTGTTTTGTTTAGAATGGACTCAATTAATCCAAGTACATTATATGGTGGGACATGGGTTAGAATATCAGGAGATGCATCTTTGCGTTTTGGTGATGGAACAAACCTTGATGGTGTTCCAAAAGGTGATAATAACCCATTGGTTCCGCTAAAAGAACATACACATAGTGCTAGTCAAGTTGCACATAGTCACAACAAAGGAACAATGAATATTACTGGTCGATTCGGTGATGGGTTTTACGGTGAAAAGGGTGGAACATCAGCGAGTGGTGCATTTTCAACAAATAGCTCGACAGGTTCAACAAAATACACAACTGAAGGTTGGGCATCGAACGGTCCATTGATAGATTTCAATGCAAAAAATGCTTGGTCAGGAAATACGAACTCAGTTGCTCCCACAATAACAGTAATTAAAGAAGGTGTTGAAAATGCAAAAATAGATGTTCGTGGTCAATACATTACAATTAACGTTTGGAAAAGAACAGGGTAAGTTTTAACAAAAAAAGAAATCTACACAATTTACTCCTGCCTTAGAGGGCATGTTGTTCTTGTGACTTTAATGATAAAAGAACAAGAAAAGCCGCATCGTGCGGCTTTTTTGTTTCTAAAAGTTAAAGATAGGAGGCGGGGAATAGTAAGAGAGTTGCTCTTATATCCGATATGTAGCCTTATGTTGGTAAAGAGAATGCTTTTTTAACAATGATTTTTGAAAAACCATCATAGCCATTTTTTTCAATTATTTTAAAAAAATCATTGGCTGTGGAATATGTAACTCGTCTCCATATAAAGGAAATCTCACCATTTTCGTCAGTTCCTTGACAATATGCAATATAGAGAGTGTCATCAGCAAGATCATTATCTCCAGCTTTTTTAAAATCTTCGGTATCTTTGTATCTTGCCATTATAAATAAGAACTGATTTCAGAAAGAACTTCACTTTTAGCTTCACCAATATTTTCGGATTCGCCATCTATAACATCTCCATCTTGGTCTGTGATTTTCCACTCTACACCATCTTCTACATTAGTGTATTCAATATTAAGTGAAAGCGTAACGGTTTCAGTAGTCATTTAGTATATCCTATTCAGTAAAGAGTTGATAGTACCAAAAAAAAGAACTAAATGCAATAAAAAAACACAATGTAACTTACACTACTCATAGATGTAAGATTTTTTATTGAATGAGTAAAAATAAAAACATTGTACTTAATGAATTCATTTGGTATTATGGTGTTCTAGTTAAAGAAGAGTGGAAACTTTTATGGGTAATGAAAACGAAAAAGATTTGTTAACAAGTTATTTAGAAAAGGCATCAAAAAACCTGAGTGAAATGAGATCCCTTAACTCCAAATTAAATAAAAAATTATTTAACATAAATGGGTGGTTTTTTCTATCGATGGGTCTATTTGTCATGTCAATGACGTTTATGATTAGAACAGAAATTGAAATCAACAAAGTTGATGTGATAGAGTTTTTATCTATTGAAAACAAAGAAGCTTTTAAAGATAAAAAACATTATTTATTGTTAAGCGAGAATTCAGTTTACACAGAACAAATTCTAATGACGAACTTGAAAAAAGATGATTTAGTTAGTAACAAAACTCCATCATTTGTAAAGAATTTTGAAGAGACTATTTCTCAAATGATGAATGTATTGATATCTTCAATTGCTTTACTTGCAGTTGTTTTCTTGCTTACTTCTAATTATATAAAAAATAAGGGTATTGATTATTATTACAATGTATATAAAAGTGATAGAGAAGATGAAGATGAACCATTGTACAGGACTAAAAATGGCAATAAAATAGGTGGAGATATATATTATATGTTTTCTACATTGATTGTGTTTTTATTTTTTACATTGTTCTTTAAATTTAAAATTTTTGATGAAACAACAAACAATGTTTTCAGTTACAACTTGGAAATATTTTTTAAAACAACAATAATGTTCTACATAATTGCAGTTATAATGATTATTCCATCTTGTTCCTTATTACTAAGAAAAGACAATGGTTTTACGGATTTGAAATCATCAGAAGCAAAAAAGAAAGCAATAATGAGTGAAAACGACGTCGTTTTTAAACTTAAGGAAGAAATAAAAAAAGACAATGAGCTAGTCTTGAAATTAAATGAAAAATTAGAAGAAGAAAATTTATCAAAAGATGACGCAACTGTAATTAGAAATGTGATAGGTGAGATAGTTGACAAAAATGATTATCATGAGGCAAGAAAAGAAGAAGTTCGAATAAACAGAGAAAAGCTTGAAAACTTGAAAACTTGAAAACTTAAAAAAAGCCTTTATCGAAGGGCTTTTTTTTTGTGTAAAAAGTTGATAAATATTACTTTAGAAGTAATAGAATCAAATTGAAAAAGAGTGGACTTATTATGCTTCTCCTGCTATAATACCCCTATCTAATTCAATAAAAAAGAGTCTTGATATGAAAAAAGAAACAACAAATAAAGAAGAAGAATATATTGAAAGAACAAATAGTTTATTTGATAGAATTGAAGTTTTAAACTCAAATGTTTTGAGCAAGATGAATTCTGTCCTTGGTATATTCTTGTTAATTTTAAGTATAACATTAACATTATCGACTTATAAAATGAAATCAGAAATTGAAGATCACTATGTTGAATTGGATTCATTTTTATCTATTGAAAACAAAGACCAATTTAAAAAATTCGAGCAAGATTTTTTATTGGGTGCAAAATATTCATTAAGTGTAAAGTCAATGCTTTTGACATTAACAAAAAAAGATTTAATAAATGATGAAAAGGCAAGCTTAATTTCAAAATTTGAAGATAATATTAATTTTTGGATAAATACAATCATTGTTTCTTCAATTTCATTATCAATAATTGCTTTTTTACTATCAAGTTATTTTTCAAAAAGAGCAATGACTTATCAATTATCATATTATAACATTAATGAAGAAAAATACACACAAGTAAAAATAAACAAATATGATGAATATAAAACATTGAGCATTCCATTTTTGATTTTACTAAGCATCTTTTCAGTGATGTTTAAAATAAACACTTTCGATGAGGAAACAGAAAAACTTTTTCATTATAATTTAGAAGTGTTGGACATGATGTTAAACATTTTCTATGTTTTGGGTTTTATTTTTTTTGTTTGGTCTCTTGTGAATATTTTTTGGAAAATAGAGACAGAAAAGTTGGATTCATCCCTATTAAAAGAAAAGTCAGAATGTGTTAAAGATGAAGAAATTCTATGTAAAATTGAAAATGAAATAATTGAAAACAAAGAGTCTTTGTTAAAAATGAATAAGCTATTGACAAAGAAAAACATTACGGAATCAGAATTAATAGCAATAAGAAATATTATTGATAAATCTGTTGGAAAGAAGCAATCGTTAGAAAATCTAAACAAAGAATTTGAAAATAATGAAAAAATCATTAACCAAAAAGATTTTTAAATAAATAATCATTAAACTTAAGTAAAAATCTTTAAAACACTAAAACACTAAAACACTAAAACATAGAGGACAAATTTATGAAAAAATCGGAAAAATACATAATTGAAAATGACTTTTTGGAAAATTCTAAAATAAATTTAAAAAAGATGCGTCAAGCAAAAACGAAATCTTTGCTTGAACTAAATTTTAAAAATGGATTACTGTTTATTTTAGTCTCGTTAATTTTAATTATTTCTTCTTTTAACTTGGATAAAATAAATGATAAATATGAAAAAAATACAGAATCTTATATTTCTGATAAAGCTCATTTGGTTGAAAACCCTGTAATTTCAAAATTTATTGATGAAAAGACAAAAGAAGAAAAAACCTTGTTCGGAACATTGGCAGTTTTTTTATTCTTTATATCCGGTGCTTGCTTCTTAGCAGAGAAAGAACATAAGAAAAGCTTCTGTCACTATGATGAAGTAAAAAAAGGTTATGATGAATCAAATGTTGAATTTTTTAAAGTCAAAAGAAACAATGGAAAGAAAAGTGTTTATGAACTATTTACTTTTTATTTATTAACCCTAATCACAGTAAGTATATTTATCTCTAAATCTAATAATGATATTGTATTTAACAATTTAATAGAATTTACAAATAAAGGATATTATTTTTATTTATTATTATCATTAGGCTTGTATCTATTTTTGTATGGCGCACGGTTAGTAGTAAAATCTTTCTTATCATATGACAAAGAATTGCGTGAATTAGATTTAGAATTTACAAAATTAAGATGTGAAACAGAGCAAAAAAGGTTAAATAGAATAGAACAAATAATTAAAAGTGATGAAGGTTTAATGTTTTTCCTCAATAGCTTATTGTTAAAATATTCAAATGATCCTGATGCTTGTTCTGTAATAAAGCTTTCTTCTCTGAAAAAGGAGGATAAAGAGATGGAACAACTAATTAAAGAGTTTAAAAAAGATAGAGAGGATATATTTAAATATTGCTATAAAGAAATACCTTAAAACAAAAAGCCTTGCTGACTGCAAGGCTTTTTAGTATCTGTAATTTAACTCTAATAGTTCTTTGGAGTTTTCAGTAAGTATTCCTTTATCTATTTCGATAATAGAATTTAAATCTAAGTGGTGAAGAAAATAGAGTTTTGTTGAAATAAGGGAGTTTAAATAATTAATGTCAGTGTTATTAAGGTTATATTTCTTTTTTAATTCATCTCGTATAACAGCATCAGAAATACGCTCTTGTTTAAGATGGGGGATATCGATTGCAAAAGAATGAAGTGGTTTCTCATTTGTAATAGAGAATTTCATGCCATTTAAAAATCTTAACAATTTAATGTTTTTAACGAAGTGCTGCTTCCGCACTCCGAACTTTGAAAAAAGCCACATAATCGGGAATTATGTGTTTGTTTTGCCGTTAACTTTTGTAAGACCTAATTTTCTACGGAAAATGGCTAAAATAGGCAAAATCTTAGGAAGCTCCGACTATAATAAAAACTTGTTTTTTATTTAGTGGGAGAGAATTTCACGAAAACCTGTTTCCTTCATTAGATTTCTAATGGATTGATTTAAAATATTGTCAGCATTCACAGGGAGCTTTCCACAAACCTTAGAGAGACATCTGAAAGACATTACCGTGCTGTTTTGACCTTCGGTTATTGTAAGTTCGCAATCTGCATTAAGCCCCTCTATATTGACAACAGAATTGGTTTTAAATGAGAATCTAAGTTTTAGTATCCCATTAGGCAAAGAGATATCAATCTTTTTTATTTTTTTGTTATTTTTTAAAAATGTGTAAAATTTATTACTATCCATATACAAACTCCTCTATAATTTTTTATCATTATTTTTGTTATATGCAAAAATAGAGGTGTTTTTTTTAAAATAAATTTCTGTTAAAAAGCCTTGATTAATCAAGGCTTTTTGTCCTATTCGGTAATAAGTTTGTCTTTATGAAGTCGAGATATGGTGTAAATGTGTATTAAAATACCGACTCCATTAATAATAACAACAGATGGGCTATTAAGGTTAATTGCTGCAATTATCCATAAAATGCCACCAATAATAAATGTAGTTCTCATCGTTATTCCTTTCAGTTTAAAATAAGTGTGAGTAACAATAATACTGGATAGAACAGGAAGGAATTCAAACCAGGGAAGATTTTGATACCCAACATAAAAAAGTTGAAAACATCCAATGATTATAAATAAAGAATAGGTGTAATTGTTATTGTATTTATATGCAGAAACAATTCTTAACATTATAAAAGTAACCACAATTGCAGTAGAAAAACTTCCAAGGAGAAGAAAATGAGGAATAAACAATAAATTTACAAATATTTGGAAAAGAATGAGCTTTTTGTCATCTTTAAATGTACAAGAATATAAAGAAATTGCCATTGCTGAATATCCAAGTAAATGTGCTAGTGTTTCCATTTTGTATTGTTTTCCTTATTGTTTTCCTTAATGATTAAATTTAACTTATTCTTTTGTTATAACATATTTATGAAAAAATATAATCAATATGAAAAATTAAGCTCAACGAGTTCCCAAAAGTCGTCGTTGTTTTCAGCTAAAAGAAGAAGATTATTTAATTCACTTTTTTTGTCTTTATAAAAATTAAAAAATCGTTTATCTTTCATATATGCATTAATTCTGTCTATAGGGAGTTTTGTTTCTTTCTTTATTTTCTGAGCGATATACTTTTCTGAAAAATTTAAAAAGTATTTTTTTGGAAGATCAAGAAAAGCAATATAAGCATGTTGTTTTTGACGATAATCAATATGTTTTTCAAGATCAAAAACTTCTGTTAATAATGTCATTTTGTCATTGATGAAATCAATGTCTTCTTGCTCTAAACCATGAAGAGAACCTATTCCACAACCTAAATTAGAATCAATCATTTCTCTGAGATAAAACTGGAAAGAAATTGATGTGGGTTCATATTGTTCTAGAGAAGATTGACTAATATTAATATTAATATCAAGATGTTTTATTTTTGTGATAGGTAATTCGCCAAAAAGAATGTGAAAAGAAAGACCCTGTTGTTGTTCGTTTTCGGAGTAGAAAACATCAGCTTGAATATCGTCTTCTTTTTTTGCTAATAAGTAAGAATATATTTTGTTCATAGATTTGTCCTATTATTAATATTGAAAATTAAGTTCTAAAAAATCATTGAAATCTTCAGAACAGTTAATCAGATCTGCTTGATCAGAAAAAAGATTGATTAGTTCTCGATTGGGATTTGTCATTTTTTCCACAAAAAGGCGTTTGTTTCTATTAAAAACAGTAAGCCCTTTTGAATCAGAGGTTAGATCAAGAAGATGTAAACAATTGTCTGACATAAAAGAAAGGAATTGTTCATTCTTGAAATGAACACTTGTAAATCTAGGTTTAGTAAAAATATCGTCATCTTTATAAAAATATTGTTGAAATTGTTCCAACCCAGTTGACTTAAAAAATTGATTAATTTTATTGTTAATAAAAAGATTGTCCTCATCGGTATATTCATTAAGTTCTATAAATTGTGCATCTTTTCCAAAACTCTCAATTTTATCAACGAACATAACATCTAAAACGAAACGAAAGGTATTTGTTTTGGCATAATATTTCATATTAATATCAAAAATAAGATCTACGTGATTTAGTGAAGGGAGTTCATCAATTATAAATCGAGTCGATATTCCAACATAATGTTGTTGATTATTGAAAAATTGAAAACCTGACGTAGATAAAATTCTTGTATCATCTTTCTTTAAAAAATCATAAAAACGCATTAAAAACCCTTTTTGTTAAATGTTTAAGTGTAATAATTATATCAAAAACAAGCGATTGTATCAATTATTTTTTTAACATAAAAAAGTTGAAATATAGGCTTTTTTAAGTTATTATTGTGGATAAATAATATGAGGAAAGATTATGCTTGTTACAGAATTAAAATTAATCGGAAAAGAGTGTCTTGCGATGGCGAGATTACCTGATGATATTGACTTAGATTATTTTAACATTAATGATCCTGATAATGCTCCCTTGAAAATGGTCGTTCGAACTGAATTGCTTGATCAAGGATTTAGTGTCTATGGTGATCATTGGATGGTAGTAGAAGACTCGTCTGGTTCTTGTTTTTTAGGTTGGGTTAAACAAACGTTATTAAGCAACGATGATAATGAGGTTTTTACAAGTAGAGGTTGGTTTTTTGATCGTGGTGAGTTAGTGCATACATCAGAAGAAGATGAAAATGAGAATGATTATATATCAAGAATAAAAAAGAAAATGCACATGCCAGAAGAAAATATTTATGGTGAAATATTTCATCATGTAAGGTCGTTTGAAGAAAAAGCAGGAGCTGATGAAATGGTTGTTGTGTTTTTAAATAAAGCTCAAGATAGAGGAAAAGGAAATCCTTTAAATCGACGCAAATCGATATGTGTTGGTATCGTGAAATTCTCTCCCACTAAATAAAAAACAAGTTTTTATTATAGTCGGAGCTTCCTAAGATTTTGCCAATTTTAG
>JAYJMJ010262338.1:0-14386 GCA_036873875.1 Laminaria ephemera | reverse complement strand
AGAATCATTAAGTTTTAAGAAATCTTATACCAATGTTGGTGATATAGTTAATTATACTTCTTATGAAAATAATGGAAGAGATGCATCGTACATGAATTTTTATAATAACGGAAAGGTTAAAAATAATGGGTTTATAAAAAATGATGAGTATCATGATATTTATGTAAGTAAGAATAGAAAGGGGCATACTAGGTTAGAATCCTTTTATATTTTTGGTGAAACAAACGGTTGGGAAAAATCCTATGGTATTGAAGGTAAATTAGTAAAGAAAGTATGGTATAGAAACGATGATTTGATTAGAGAAGTTTTCTGTGATACTACTGGTGAACCATATTTCTCTCATGACATTCCTTTAAACGATACAACTATTACTATACCTAATGAGTTTGGAAATAAGTTTATGATTATTAACTATGTCAATGGATTTTTGGATGGTGAGGTTAAGAAATATTATTCAACAGGTAAATTGATTTCTTCTATTAATTATAACATAGGATCAAAAAATGGTGAGTATAGGTATTATTTTGCAGATGGAACTGTAAAAGTAGAAGGGCAATATCTATTTAATAATCGTCATGGTGTTTGGAAGTATTATAACGAATCGGGAAAGATGACGAGTAAATCTGTCTATGAATATGATGAATTGGTATCTTCAGAAAACTATAGCGAATTAGGGAAAGTAACATATAGCGAAACTTTTATAAGTGGAAACAAGCATGGTAAAGTAAATTTTTACAGCGAAAAAGGAGTTTTACAACATATTAGATATTATAATCAAGGCGAAATTATTGGTTATAGTTACCTTAATAAATCTGGTAATGAAATAGAAATGATTAGGATAAAGGATGGAACAGCAGATGTAGTAAGCTACTATTCTAATGGTGAAATCTCTAGAGAATACTCTATAAATAAAGGGGAATTCAATGGAGATTATAAGAAGTATTCAGAAGATGGTGAACTCATTTCTTTCAGTAAATATTTGAATGATGAAATGGAGGGGGAATCAATCAAGTATTACAGTAATGGTAAAATAAAGGAAAAGTTGTATCGCATCGAAGGTCTGAAACATGGTGTTCAAGAATATTATTATGAAAATGGTATGTTGAAGAAAAAGAGTAATTATGTTTATGGAATTCAAACTGGTCTAGAAGAAGTGTTTTATGAAAATGGAAAACTAAAAAAGACCAATCGTTACTATAATGATAAATTAACAAGTTCAAATTAAGATATGCTCAATAGAACTAATACTCTACTTCTACTATTATTGCCTGTATTTTCTTTGTTTTCGCAAAGTTATGAACAATTTCAGGATTTGAAATCTAAGTTTCATGATCAGAAAAAAGTGTTTATCTCTAGAGGCAGTAAGATAGAATTGTTTTTTAATAAAAATGATGAGTTAAATGCGCGTGTAACAAGGTCTTCTGTAGAAATGTTGTTGAAGAATTTACCAAGTGCATATGCAAACGAATCGATATCTTACAGCACATGGCAACAAGGTATAGAAGAATTGTCTGCTACCTGTTATATACCGGATGGAGAAAAATATGAGAAGAAAAAAATCAAAGAATTTTTGACTAAAGATGAGCTTAGTGCTCAAATTTTTCATCAAGGAATATCTTCTAAAAACTTTACCTATCCATCTACTCAAGCTGGTACAGTTTATGAAATGTCTTATGTAACGTTGTTGGAAAATCCTAGGTTTTTACCAATGCTGTATACAGCAAGTTATTCTACTATTTTGGATTTGGAAGTAGAGTTGATTTATCCAGAAGATATAAAAGTAGATATAGATTTTTTTCAACTTGATAAGAATAGTTATACAATTAAAGAAGAGAAGAAGGGGAAAAAAGTAGTTACTAAAATCACTAGAAAAAATGTTCCAGAATTAGAGTATTATAGCTCTTCTCCTTCATTTAGACATATTTGTCCTCAGATATCTATAAGAGTAAATAGTATAAGGGGAAAATCATATTTAAGTGATGTTACCGACTTGCATGATTTTTATAAAGAATGGGTAAAAGATGTAGATGCAGATACAGATGAAGATCTTAAACATTTAGTAGATTCTCTGATTATAGATAAAACTACTGAATTTGATAAAGTAAAAACAATCTATTATTGGGTACAGAGTAATATAAAATATGTGGCATTTGAGAAAGGTGATGCTGGATTTGTGCCTGCCCAACCTTCTCAAGTTTGTTCTAGTAGATTTGGAGATTGTAAAGGGATGTCTGGTCTTACCTATAGAATGCTTAGTCTAGCTGGGGTAGATGCGCATCTTACATGGATAGGTTCTAGAGATATTCCATATGGATATTCTGAGTTACCTACACCTAGTGTAGATAATCATATGATTGCAACCTATATAGATGGAGATAATTATTATTTCTTAGATGCTACGGGTAGTAATGTGCCTATAGATCAAACCACGGCATTTATACAAGGGAAAGAAGCATTAATCCATAAAGGTGATGATTATGAAGTGTATAAGGTTCCTATTCAATCCTATGAAAAGAATAAAATTAAAGATTCTGTTGATTTAGAAATAGTGGACAATGATATAAAAGGTTCTGGTCAGGTTACGATTACTGGGTTGTATAGGAATTATTTTAGAAATGTAGTTCAAAGAAACACAGATGAGCAAAATAAATTATTTTTAGAAAGTGTGTTAGAAAAGGGGTCCAATAAATTTAAATTAGACGATTTTGAAATTGTGAATTTATTGGATCGAGATAAACCATTAATTGTTAAATATACCTTTGTAATTCCTGATTATGTAAAAATAAGAGATAATAACTATTATGTTAATCTAAATTTGAATGATATTGAATTTGGAGAGCCGTTAGAAGAGGAGCGAACAGTACCATTTGAAATAGACATTTCTGGTACATACCAATTTATTAGTTCACTTAAATATGATGAAACCAAATATGAAATAAATTCTATTCCAGAGATAAAAAAATATGATCATGAACTGTTTGGTTTTATTAATGAATATTCATCTAGTCAAAAAGGAATGATAACAAATGAATTTGTGTCATTTGAGAACTTTTTACTTTTAGAAAAACCTTATTTCGAAGAGAGAAATCTGATGACCAAAGAAGCTAGAAGGTCATTTAATCAAACATTATCTTTAAAATTAAAATAATACAACTATACAGATGAAAAGTATATTTCAGAAAATTTATTTAGTAGCTATAACAATTGTTATATCATCTTCTTTTGGAGTGAGTCAAAACGATTTAAAAGATTTTTCGTGGGAATTATTTCCTGAATATGAGTCTACATTAGATACCGCTAAAGATGCAGATGCAACCATATTTTTTGAGAAAATGGGGGTTCAATTTAAGTCTGAAGAAAATAAAACAAAAGAATATTATCTTTTTGCGACTGCTATTTATATAAATAACGATAACGGAATAGAAAGGAATAATAAAATCTATTTGCCATCTAATTATGATGGAAGATTTGTGCTAAGTAAAGCAAGGGTAACTAATTCAAAAGGGAATGTGATAAACTTAAGCGATGATGATATAAAAGAAGCTAAAGATGAGGAAACAAATATTTCACGTAGATATTTTGCTTGTGAAGGATTAGATATTGGTAGTGTGATAGAGTATTTCTTTGTTTCTGAGCGTCCAGTAAAACTTACAGGGAAAAGATTTAATGTCCCATCGGCTGATAAAATTAATAATTTTGAGTTCACTCTTACATGTGATTCTCATTTAGGTTTTGCTTTTAAAAGTTATAATGGAGCACCCGATTTTGTTTTAGATACAACTACAAGTGATGAAATTAGTACATGGAGATTAAATGTAAAAGATGTACCTGCATTTAAGAGTGAAGATCAAGCAAGAAATGCTGCTAGTAAAATGTCTTTTATGTATAAACTAGATAATAATGCATGGAATGGTACATCTAATATATTTTCTTATTCAGAAATTACTCAATTGATATATGCTAACTCATACATAGCAAATGATAAGTCAACTAAAAAAGCAAAGGGTAAGTTTTTAAAAGGAATGGATATAGATTTAAATGAATCTACAGAAGTTAGAACAAGAGCGGTAGAGAATTATATAAAGAATAATTTTTCGTACTCTAATTATGGGAGAGGAGATTTAAGTGATCTTAACTATATAATGGATAAGAAAACAGCTGATTTATATGGTTATATTAGATTGTTTACAACCGGTTTGGATGCTGCGAATGTGAAGCATCAAATTGTGTTAACTACCAATAGATTCATTATGGAGTTTGATGAAGATTTTGAATGTTACAATTTCCTGGATAAGTTTTTGATATATATACCAGAATTAGATAAATACCTTTCTCCACATGATGCAGGGTATAGATTAGGAGTAATACCTGCAAGATTTACTTATAATAAAGGATTGTTTTTAGAGAAAATATCTATTGGTAATACTCATTCGGCTTATAGTGAAGTGAAGTATATAGATGGAAGTGAGAGTGATAACAATATTTCAGATCTTAATATACAAGTTGTTTTGGACGATGATATATATAGTTCTTTGGTTAATATAGAAGTAACTAATTCGGGCTATTATGGTAATGATTTTCGTTATGCTTATAGCCAACTTTCAGATGAAGATAGATTGAAAATGATTGATAGTAGATTGGGTTATTATTGTGAAGATGAGATAACTAATAGTTCGATTGAAAATGGAGAAATTGATTTAGTAGGTTTGAAACCATTGATATTAAAAGGTTCCTATTCAGCAGAAAGTTTTATAGAAAGTACTGGTGATAATTATATATTCAAAGTAGGAGAATTAATAGGTGAGCAGTCAGAGATGTACAATGAAGTTTCGGAAAGAAAACAAGAATTGGATGCAAACTATGCCAGACAATTTAATAGGAAAATTGTCATAGAGATACCTGAAGGATACAAAGTAAGTAAAACAGATAATATTAAAATAAATGAAGAGTTTTTCGACAAAGATGGGAAATCTTCAATGGCGTTTAAATCAGACTATAAATTCGAAGGTAATAATTTAGTGATCACCATAGATGAATATTATAATAACGCTATTTACTCAGCAGAGTTATTTAATGAATATAAGACAGTTGTAAATGCAGCTGCAGATTTTAATAAGGTGGTTATTTATATAGATAAAAAATAAGCCCTATATGAAATGAAGCTTTTGTTTTTATAAAAGCTTCATTTTATTTTATCTAAAAACTTAAATCATCTTTGCTAAGATGATTTTTACCTTAATATCTGACTTTAATTTTTATGACTTTACCCTTAAAGGGGCTTAAAAAGCGTTTTTCATAAGCATTGGGTTTATAGGAATGATAATTCGTGCCTCTACTTAATTGTTTTATAATAAATGGTTTAGCCTTTGGGTTCATCCGTTGACTTCTTTTTTCATACTTCAGCACTTGCTTTAAGAGCAAATCCATAACAACGAGTTTGACACATTCATTATGTTCAAACTCTTTGGGATTGAGGAGTAAATAAGTTTCAGTAGGTTTTAAGTCTCGTAGCTTTACTACTGATGTCATGATAAATTGAAAGAGTGAATCGGGTAAATGGAGATAATTCAAATTGTTCTCTAAATCAAAAAATGGATACGTTTGTAACTTTTAGCTTTATAATTTTTAAAGAATGCCAACCTGCTGTATATTAAGCTTAGGAATTAAGAAAGCATATGTCGGTAGATAAATTCAAAGAGCAGGTAGTAGAAGGATATACCTTTAAAAAAGATTTTATAACAATTGGTGGAGGAATGTTAGATGGTGAACCTGTAGAGGGAAGTCATGTAAAAATTCCTTTAAAAATGTTGAATAGACATGGGTTAATTGCTGGAGCTACAGGTACAGGTAAGACCAAGACCTTACAAGTAGTAGCAGAGCAAATGTCTAAAAAAGGTATTCCTACACTTTTAATGGATTTGAAAGGAGACCTAAGTGGTATGGCTGCAGAAGGATCTTCCAATGATCATATCACATGGAGACATGGAGCAATAGGCGATCTAGACTATTCACCAGAAGGGCTGCCAGTAGAATTACTTTCTTTGACAGGTAAGAATGGTGCTCAGATGAGAGCAACCATTTCCGAATTTGGTCCAGTATTGCTTTCCAAAATTTTAGATTTAAACGATACACAAGCAGGCATTATGTCTCTGGTTTTTATGTATTGTGATGATAATAAAATGCCTTTGATAGACCTTAAAGACTTGAAAAAAACAATTCAGTTTTTAAATAATGAAGGTAAAGAAGCTATTCAAAAAGAATATGGAAGACTTTCTTCTAGTTCTGTAAATGCTATTATGCGTAAGATTATTACGTTGGAGCAACAAGGAGCAGATACATTTTTTGGAGAGACTTCTTTTGATGTTCAAGATTTGCTTAAAAAAGATGAAAACGGAAACGGTCAAGTAAACATTCTTCGTCTGACGGATATTCAGGATAAACCGATGTTGTTCTCAACATTTATGTTGTGCCTATTGACAGAGATTTATTCTACTTTTCCAGAAGAAGGAGATATGGATCAGCCAAAGCTATGTGTATTTATAGATGAAGCACATTTGATTTTCTCTGAAGCATCAGATGCACTTTTAGATCAGATAGAGGCAATTATTAAGCTTATTCGTTCCAAAGCGGTAGGTATTTATTTCTGTACACAGAATCCTAGTGATGTTCCAGATGATGTTTTAGGACAGTTAGGATTGAAAATTCAGCATGCTTTACGTGCCTTTACAGCCAAGGATAGAAAGAATATTAAGAAGACTGCCGAGAATTATCCGTTAACAGATTTTTATCATACAGATGAAGTATTGACCCAAATGGGAATAGGAGAAGCTTTTGTTACCTGTCTGAATGAAAAAGGTATTCCTACACCGCTAGTAAGAACATTACTAAGAGCGCCTATCTCTCGTATGGATACCTTATCTAAGTTAGAATTAAAAGGATTAATAGCTAGCTCAGAATTAGCAGAGAAATATAACAAAGAAATAGACAGAGAAAGCGCTTACGAGATCTTGACTAAAAAGATAGAAAAAGCCGCAGAAGCAGAGAATCAAGAAAAATTAAAAGAGCAGAGAGAAAAAGCAGAGAAATCTAGAAGAAGTAGCACTTCATCTAGAAGTAGAAGAAGGGTAAAAGAAGAGCCTTCTATGTTTGAATCGATGTCCAAAAATACGATGGTTAGACAAGTAGGTCGTACCATATTTAGAGAATTGACCAGAGGGATCTTAGGAGCTTTAAAAGGATAAGGGGAATTATGAAAATGAAATTAACAAAAATCAGTACATCTGCTCCTGATTCTTTGGTTAAAGCAGAAATTAAAAAAGAAACCAAACAGTTGATCAAAGAAATAGATTTGATGCAAGAAAAACTGTTTGCAGAAGGAAAGAAAAGTCTTTTAATCGTTTTTCAAGGGTTAGATGCATCTGGTAAAGATGGTGCGACTAAAAAAGTGTTGGGCAAATTAAATCCACAAGGGGTAAAAGTTCAGTCTTTTAAAAAGCCAACAAAAGAAGAACTAGGTCACGATTTTTTGTGGAGAGTGCATAAGCATGTTCCAGAAAAAGGCATGATTCAGGTGTTTAACAGATCACATTATGAAGATGTTTTGGTCACACGTGTTCTCGGTATTGTAGATAAAAAGCAGGTAAAGAAAAGATATCATCATATAAATGCTTTTGAAAGCTTGATAGAAGATAATGGTACGACTATTCTCAAATTCTTTTTACATGTAGGGAAAGATAAGCAAGAAGAAAAGTTCTTAGATAGATTACAAGATTCTACCAAACATTGGAAATATAATCCAGGAGATTGGGAGACCAGATCACACTGGGATGAATACATTACATATTATCATGAGGTGTTTGAGAATTGTAATGCGCCAGAATGGACAATTGTACCAGCAGACGATAACTGGTATAAAGAACATGTAATTGCAAAAACAATTCATAAGGCATTGACAGATATGAAATTGAAATATCCTTCTATGCCAGAAGAGTGGGAATCAGAAAAAGCTAAATATTTATAACATATGAGCATCTTAGTTACATCAAATATTATAAAAGATAGTACAGGGTTTCCATTTCAACCTTTACCATTGGTTGACTTGATAGAAACGACTTCATTTTTAAAACAAAACAATCTTGGATTTGATGTTTTAGATGGCCAAAAGCATGATTACAGGCAATGGGTAGAAGAGATTACAAATAAAGCTCCAAAGATATTATTGATTGTACTAAATGAACCTTATTTACAATCGCTTAAAGAACTGAAATCTCAATTATCAGAAGAAATAAAAGTAGTAGTTATTACAGAAAACGAAGAACTGATCAATACACTGGTTTTTGACTATGGATTGGACTACGTTTATTTCGATAATAATAAAACTGGGTTGGGAGAACTATTGCCGGCATTAGTTAATCCGTTTTCTATGTTTTATGATCATATATTGGGAATAGCATATAAAAACGGTTTAGGAGAATTGACAAAAACAGATACTTTAAAAATACCTAGTGAGTTTGACTCTGTTCTTACCAAAGGTGTTACCAAGGGGTATAAAGCGGCTTATTTACCAAATGATACTACAGTAGAAAATACAGAACTAAAGATTATTAATACAGATGAAAACGTATTGACAGATTTCTTGAAATATGATTCTAAGGTTCAGTATGATGCTTTTTATTTACGAATTCCAGCTTCTAAGAAAGTGAAAAGGTTTATAGGTAAGTTGGTAGAAGAACAAGGAGACTTAAACCAGTTACATATTTATCCGTCATGTGATGTGTTAGAAGATAAGAAGTTTTATACAGGGATTTCTGCCATTCTAGAACTTGCCAAAGAAGTGAAAGAGGCAGGATGGTTTAAAAGGATATTCTTGAAAATGAAATTAAACAAACTGTTATGATGAGCATAAACAGCTACTAGTGTAGAAAAATAACCTCTTTCGACTGACTTGAGCATGATAATTGATAATAAAAAAGGGCACGGTGTTGCCGAAAAATAATAATATATGAATAGAGGTTTAGGAATTATATTTATAATGCTAATTGTTTCTTTCCGTTTTGTGGGTCAGGAGTTGGATACAATTAATCAATTTGATATGGAAAAGATGTCAAAGAGAATTAATTCTGTTTATCATGAAGGGGCACCTATTATTTCTGCAGAGAGTGATAAATTATACTTTTTTAGAACAAACCATCCAGATAATAGATTTGGAAAAGAAGAAACGCAAGATATCTGGTATTCCGAAAAGAAGCATGGGAAATGGTCTGCGGCAGAACACATGGGGAATAACCTTAATAGGTATAAGTCCAATCAAGTTTGTGCCATTATAAATGATGGGAACTCGTTACTCTTAGCAGGTGGTAAAACAAAAAAAACGACTGGCTTTTCCATTAGTTCTAAAGAAGGTGGTGATTGGGGAAAGCCAATAGATCTAGATATTCCTCAGTTTAGCCAAATGAATAAAGGGAAATACTACGGGGCAAGTATGACTAATGATAGAAGTGTTATCATTATGTATTTCTCTGAGAAAGAAGGTGCAAACTTTAGTGACCTTTATGTTTCTAGGCAAGTAGAAGGCAATAAGTATACGACTCCTAAAAAACTAGCTCTTAATGTTGTTCAGGATGATTTAAGTCCGTTTATCTGTTCCGATAATGAGACTATGTATTACTCTAGTGGAAGAAAAGGAGGGCTAGGAGATGTAGATATATGGGAAGTAAAAAGATTAGACGATACTTGGGAGAATTGGTCAGAACCAAGGAATATGGGGAAACCGCTTAACTCAAAAAGGTTTGATGCATATTTCTCTACAGAACAATCATTTAAAAATGCTTACAGTACTCGTGCGTATATGACGTTAGACGGAGGGAGTTTAGATGTGTGGCACTTTACATTGAGACCTACCATCAATTTGAGTGGTAAAATATATGATCAAGAGTCTCTAAAGGGAATAGATACACAGTTCAATATAAAAATTCTAAAAGTGGGTCAGATAGATTTATTGACAGACAAGTTAGGACATTATGAAAAAACATTAAAAGATAGAGGACTTTATCAGTTTAGTGTAGAAGCGTATGGATATGATACTTATATAGATACATTAGATTTAGTAGACTGCAAAGATGTAGTAGACATAGTTAAAAATATACCATTGAAAAGAACTCCTAAGCCAGTGTTTTTAACAGGTACGGTTCATAATAAAAAGACCAATGAGTTACTAGGTGCTCATATTCATATAGAGCATAAATATTATAATGATATTGAGTTAAACTCTGATGAACATTATGGTACTTTTTCTGCTGATTTACATGATATAGGGAAATTTAAGTTGGTAGCTTCTAGTGAAGGCTTCTATTCAGAGACAGTAAAGTTTGAAGTGTTGGATGGTGATGAGCCATTATTACACCATGTAAATGTATACCTATCTCCTAAAGAACGACCTATTGTATTGTCAGGTCATTTAACTAATATAAAAACAGGAAAAGGTATAAAAGGAGAAATACAATACATAGCTCCATCTGGTAAAAAAGGTGTTTTAAAAACACATGGACATGGTGCTTATAAAGAGGAGTTGCCAGAACCAGGTATGTATAAACTGTATACAGCTGTACAAGGTTATATGGCTAATAATGACACCGTAAGTGTTTATGTAAGATATGATGATAAAAGTTTTGTGAAAGATATAGAGTTAGAGCCAATAGAAGTCGGTGCCTCTGTTAGATTAAATGAAATTTATTTCGATTTCGATAAAGAAACCTTGAAATCGGAATCTTTCCCTGAATTGGAGCGTGTAGTAGAATTTATGAGGTTTAATAACACCGTAGTTGTAGAGCTTTCTGGTCATACAGATAGTAAAGGGACAGACTCCTATAACTTAGACCTTTCGCAACGTAGAGCAGAAGCAGTAGTGAATTATTTGATAGAAAAAGGAGTTGCCGCAGAAAGACTTACACCTGTAGGTTATGGAGAAACAAAACCTGCTGGGGAAAATGATTCAGACGAAGGTAGAGCTTATAATAGGAGAGTAGAGTTTATGATCTTAAAAGTGTAGTTGTTTTATTCATCTGTTAATTTTAGGATTTGTCTTAAAGGTTACTTTTAAGTTCTTAGTAGTATATAAGTATATATCTATTAATTAAACCTAAATTTTACAGATGAAAAAACTATTAACTACTTCTCTTTTTACATTATTGTTTGGACTCAATTTTATAAAAGCTCAAGACAGAATTGTAATACCAGATAACGAAGAGGTCGTTGTGGAACTTGCACAAGTATTCGTTACTGGATCTGCGTTGTGTAATGACTTAGCATTAACTTATTACCTCCCAGATTCATTAAGTACTGGATATGATGTGCAACTATCAGTTTCTGTAAATGAGCTAGATAATAAAGCCGAATTTAGATTCTTTTTGACGAAGACAGAAATAGATAATTTTACGCTAAGTGTAACAGAAAATATAACAGACTATTTTATTTCTGTTGCAGAAGAGTCATCATCTTATATTTGGGAGTTTGATTGCTTTCTTGATTTTGAAGATGGTAGTTCATATGATTTAGCGGACTTAAATATACAGCCATATGCAAAGTGTATAGAGGTTGTTCATGATTGTGAAGAGATAAAGGTGATAGAAAGAGAGCTGATAATGGAAACAGAATGTGGTTCTCCTAGTTCATCTTCTTTATCTTATTACTATGCAGAAGACAGTATTGTGGTAGAAAGACAATATGACTTTGTAATACTAACGGTATGTGTGCCTCAAGACTTTCATATAATAGAAAATATTTTAATAATTGACGATTTTAAGGCATTAGATTATACCATATATTTAAAAACGATAAGCTTTGCGATAGATCCCATTATAATATTTAATGAATACCCATGGACAGAGATAGAAGTAAATCTTGGAGATGTAATGGTAGATTTTGATAATTATATTCCATGGGCATGTACGCTGTTTGTTGATCCTGTAGATATAGAGATTATAGATCCAATAGGAGTAGAACCTGTTTTTTTCTATTTAGAAATTGCTAATGCAGATATGACAAACTGTATAATTAATTCGGTAGCGCCTTCAGAGCAAATTGAGGGACATGCTTATCCAAACCCTGTTTCTGGAAATGAATTTTTTATTCAAGGGTTTTCTGGCGATGTGCAATTAATAAATCAGTTTGGTCAAGAGACTGTTTTGTATGGTAGTGAACATTATTCAGTATCTGGAATGGAAAAAGGGATGTACTATTTGAACTATGAAAAAGATGGTGAAATAATAAACGAAAAGTTATTAGTCGAATAAGTATAACTGACAGATTAAGTTATTTGAAAAAAGAGCATTTTTATAAATGCTCTTTTTTTATTCGTCTAAGTTTGGCTTCCTTTGAACTATAATTAGAATAGTTTAGTTGAATGATTATAAAAAATAGTCATTCTATGAAAAAGTTAATTGGTGTATTTTTATTCATAAGTCTTGTTACACTCACAGCCTATAAAGTAAATAAAGTTGATTTTAATTCTGATGAACCTCAGGGCATACAGTTTCATAAAGGTTCATGGGAAGACGCATTGTATCTTGCAGAAAAAGAAGACAAGTTAATATTTTTAGATATCTATGCTACCTGGTGTGGACCATGTAAGAAGCTAAAGAGAGAAACTTTTTCTAATGAAGAAGTAGGTGATTTTTATAACGACAGTTTTATTAATGTAGCAATAGATGGTGAAAAGGGTGAAGGGCCTATGCTGGCTAAGAAGTATCAGATCAAAGGGTATCCAAGTTTATTGTTTGTTAATAGTAAAGGAGAATTAGTGGAAGGTACAGCTGGATTTCGCAGAGCAAAAGAATTTATAAAAATAGGGAAAAAAGTAAATGAAAATAAGCTCTAGTAGCTGGATATCATAAAGAATAATATATGCCTTTTGAAAAAATAACATTTGAAAATCAGTCTGGGATTGAGTTGAGTGGACGATTAGATTTACCAGATATTAAAACATCTAAATATGCCATATTTGCACATTGTTTTACTTGTAATAAGTCTTTAAATGCAGTGAGAAATATCACCAAAGAATTGGTTAAAAATGGTTTTGGTGTCTTGCAGTTTGATTTTACAGGTTTGGGAGATAGCAATGGTGAATTTGAGGACACTAATTTCTCTGGAAACGTACAAGATATCGTGTCTGCGGCAAGTTTCTTAAAAGATAATTACGAAAGTCCTAAATTATTGATTGGTCATTCTTTAGGAGGTGCTGCTGTGGTATTTGCGGCAGCGCAGATTAAATCAGTTACTGCTTTTTCTACTGTAGGTGCGCCTTCTAATCCAGAACATGTGAGTCATTTATTTAAAAGTGATTTACATGAAATAAATGAAAAAGGACAAGCACAAGTAAGTATAGGGGGAAGAGACTTTACTATTAAGAAGCAATTTATAGACGATATAGAGAAAATCTCCTTGCCAGATGTGTTGAAAGAGATGAGGAAATCATTTTTGATCCTACATTCTCCTCAAGATACAACAGTAGGAATAGAAAATGCAGCAGAAATGTATGCGGCCGCTCATCATCCCAAAAGTTTTGTGTCATTGGATGGTGCAGAACATTTATTATACGATAAAGAAGATTCAATATATGCAGGAGAGGTTATTTCTGCATGGGCAAAAAGATATGTTTAGATAAAGTGTTTGATTTTACTTATTTGAAATTCAAATAATATGGGTAGAAACAAAAGTCATTTATAATTTTAGTTATGAGTAAAATAGAACCAATATTAAAAGTAAAGAGCAGTAATTCTGTAACTGCTACAGCAGATAAAATAGAAGCTATTTTAACAGAAAAAGGAATGAAGATTTTTGCTAGAATAGATCATTCGGCAAACGCTTCGAAAGTAGAGTTAGATCTTAGGCCTACACAATTAATCCTTTTTGGAAACCCTAAGATGGGAACCCCATTAATGTTGAGTAGTCAGACTATGGCAATAGATTTACCTCAAAAAGCCTTGGTTTATGAAGATGAATCAGGGGAAGTATATGTAAGCTGGAATAATCCTATGTATTTAAAAGAGAAGCATAGTATAGAAGGTAAAGATGAGTTATTTCAAAAAATGGAAGGGGCACTAAAAGGTATAATGACTACAGCTGCGCAATCATAAGTATTGACAGTCTAGAAAACAAAAAAGTCTAAGACTTACTTTATTCAGTAAGTCTTAGACTTTTTTGTTTAAGTGTAACTAATAATATTGAATTACACATATTACATTTTAACTGAATTTAGTTCAGTCCTAAAGAATCTCTTAGTGCAGAATCTTTGTTTGAATGTCTATTCCAATAATCAGATAGAATCGTTTTTTTCTTAATAGCAGTTGTCGTTAATTCTTTTTTAGATGCTCCCCATCCACTTACATAA